>JAUTDX010001604.1:0-64247 GCA_030844895.1 Ambrosia x helenae | reverse complement strand
TTGTTTTATGGAAAAGTGAGATGTTTTAACACATTATTTATACTTTATAATGGTAAAAGATAGCATTAACACATGTTAAAGCCGTACTAACATATGTTTCCCTTCAGTTCGAAACTTTATCTTGATGTGATATGTTAAATTCCACATTTTAGACGACCCAATTCGGTTTCCACCTATTCGAATATGGACTCAAGGGTGTTCATGAGTATGAGGATGTTATACATCATTAAAATTCGTGTGTATGTGGATTCCAAAGTGAGTTATATTAATGTAGATACAATCATGTTTAAGTTCCTAAAAGTCGATCCCTTGACAACACATTAAGGCCATATGTGTTTATAAAACCTTAGTCATGAGTGTGAGTGCATCCTCTATGTCGATTTGTGTTACATATGTGTGTGGTATGCATATATGCGGTTATATATGTGTGTACATATATATGTTTGTAATTCAAAAACCAACATGTATTAGATCCCAACTTTCATGATTATGTTGTTAAGTGATAATGGTTGATTAGATGCACGTGTGAAAAGGGTTTGTGGTTCGGGTGTAGTAAGTGGTAATCGGCCCATTCAAGTTTGATAGAGAAATGAAGTGATAGTCAGGTAACATACCACAAAGGTGTTGATCCGAGTAGCTATGGTTTCGATTGTCTTTGTTCTTCTTCACCCAATGTAACTTGTAGTTCTTGGACACGTGTGTGGGAAAAGAGATGCTCGATGGTTCACCTTGGGCTTCAGCCAATTGGTTTAGAAGTGATGGCAAAGGAGGTTGTTTACAAGTGAAGTGTATGTGATAGTGTGTGTTAAGTGCAAGACCTTATGTCTCCTTGTATAGGGCCGATGGGTAGTGAGGACAAGGATAAAAGAGGCAGGTCAAGGTGCCCTAGTTTCTTGCATAGTTTAGGACCTTTAATCATCTTCTTATGCAAGTTAAAGACAAGCATGCATGTTTCCTTCACATTGGCTAATTTTGGGGAAATGATCATCAAAAAGAGTAGGTTTATCTTGTGTGGGATTTGGGAACTCTTTGGTCTAGTAGCCATTTGAGTGTAAGAGTGAGTTGTAGTTGTCATGTTTGTCCCATTCTCCATCTATACAACCATGCATATATATATATATGTATGTATGTATGTATGCATCTATCATGTTTCGGCCATAGAGGGAAATCAAAGAAGAGAGAAGAATCAATCTTGGTCATGGGGATTTGTAGGGGGGTCCATTTTGGTGAAAGATTGCATGAATTGGTCATTATGTCTCCATGCTACATGCATGGGATTCTATCATTGCCTTGTCCCTATCATCCAATGAGTTTAAGGCAAGTATGGTGGTGTTTGTTTGGTTTTCGGCTGAGAGAAAAGAGGTGGACGTGTTTGGGTTGTTGTTTTAACCAAATAGGGTAAGTAGTTTTGTATGGGAGTGTGTGGTGTGTGTATGGAAGCTTCGATATTAGTGTTCTCATTTGACAAAGGTATCTTTGTCGTCTTATGCTTGGTCGATTTGGGAGCATCAACATCAAAGGGATATTATCAATTTCTTGGGCAAGGAAATCTTGAAGGGTGATATGTCTAGTTGTTGCATAAGATGTGGACATCACATACCTTGTCTTTTGCTTGAGTTTCGGCCAATCAAGAGGAAAAGAAGGGAGGTGTTTATGAGAATTATTCCTTCCTATTTAGTAAGTCATGGTGAAAGAGACTAGTGATGATCAAACTTTTATTTGTTTATCCTCTTGGTGATCATGAAATGTTTATGTGTGCCGAGTGTATGTATGCGTTTTATGTATTCATGTGTTAGTCTTGATCTTGATCTCAATTGTGGGTGTAATCCGATTGTACGCACATGTGGGTGTACATATAATGTTGTTGGAAAAGAACACTAGTTAGTATAGAATATACTCGATCATCCATGCCAAAATATAACTTAGTTTTGATTAGGTTATATGAGTCTTTAGAGACGATATTAACATTTATTAACTTTCACAATTTATGGGTTCATGAACACATGTTATTGAATGTTATTAGTTCACATCTACATGTGTTGGTATCTTGATAATGTTTCACGATTTTCGTGTGTTAATTCCATGAAACATTTTGTGATTATTCGGACCTGTGTGGAAATTGTGTAGGTTTCCACTTGGGTATTGTCTCGTCTATTGATGTTTTGTTTGTACGTAGTAATCGGATATCTGTTTGCTCTCTGTTGAGCGTGTGATTGTCTTGATTGTTCGATGCCAATTGTCTTGGATATTTTAGGTGTTGTATGCGTAAACGGGTAATCAATTGAATTTCTACAATAGTTCTGGCTTTACTAGACTGGGGGTATAGTGAGTGCAAAAATGTCTAATATGCGCATGAAATGACAATATCAAGTAAAATGTGTACGGATGTTGACCTGGATCGTTAATTGGTGTCACACATAAACAACTAAAACATCCTCAACATCCCATGACCTTATTCATGGTTTTAAATATTCATTTTATTCTTGTAACAACACACAAAAGATTATGTTTAAAACCGAATTTCAAGCCCTATGTACAACTTTTTGTAAAAACATAAAAACATGAACATTTAAGGATAAAAAGCAAGATTAAGAAGCTTACTACTAGCTCAAGGCTAGGGATGACATGAAAAAATTAACACAAGATTATAATGAGGTCTTAGCGTGTGTTCTTCCCAAAATATTAAGCTCCAAGCTATAACACACTTAAAATAGGTTTAACTTGGGATGAATTAGTGAGTTTTGGAGTTTGAAAGAAAAAAAAACAAAGGTGGTGGTGGTGTTAGATGCCTACGACTCAAGAGGTAGGAGTAAGAAGATTATCTTTTTTTAAGCTTGATGAATGAACAAGGGTGTATGTATTTATGCACAAAAGAAATATTCATCAAATCTCAAGTACACCAAACTCACCTAGTAAAGTTACATCACCATGCTTCAAATCTTCCACTAAATCAAGTAAAGCTAGATTTAGGGGTGAATGAGAATGGGTGGTCATTGGGGTGGGTCCCAATTTCAATTTCACACATGTTAATATATATATATATATATATATATATATATATATATATATATTTAAGCGCGGTTCGATTAGTTTTTGAGTGCTTTAATTACGGGACATTTCGACACTTAATTAGTCTATATTACCCTTAAATATTACCTAGTTCAAGTATTTGTTGGTTGGTTAAATTTTCGTTGGCTGTTTTCATAAGTTTATACGCGTATCATACGCGATAAACACACTTTAATCTTTACCGGGAGATTTGAGTTTTGAGGTTTACATAAGTTTATACGCGTATCATACGCGATAAACACACTTTAATCTTTACCGGGAGATTTGAGTTTTGAGGTTTTTTTAGAGTCTTAGACTTCCAAAACACCCTATATTTTATAAAAATTCCATTTATTTTATATCCCAGGCATCTAGGATTGTTTTTGGCTATTTAATTTTTTTTGGGTAATCACCAACATTCCTACCGGACAAGTTTATTCGTACGCGATTGCACCGTGCTTTTAAATAAACAAATACAACCATATGCATCCTATGGAGAATTTGCTATTCTCTAAAGGCTAAATTAATCCAATTAATTTAAATATGACTTTAAATCATTAATTACCTATATTAATTATGTACGAAAACACAAACGATTTTTGCCAGATGTCACACTGAGCGGGATGTCTAGATAGCTGATCCGGGTCCTAATGTCGTGCAGCATCCGCCGCGCGTTTATCAGGCCATCAGGTAGCTTCCTGAGGTTAGGGCGGATCTACAGCGGATCAGGGTAGAGGAGGCCGAGTCGCATCCTTGTGGTCAGTTGATGGATCAGTGGCGTCAAAAGACAGACGAGGTGTTTTATTGGTTGATTGCTGACCAGCAGTAGATTTATCGCCGCTTGGAGATGCAGCCTCCCGTCGCCCCGCTTATACGGCACAACACGCAGTAGGTTGGGGGTCTACTTAGTAGGCCGGGACGTCCTTGTAGTAGTCGCCGCCCGATGATTTGCAGTTGTAGTTTTATATTTGCCTTCTTTTGTAAATGTTTCTGACTACGCTGGTTTGTATTATATTATCAGTTGTTTATTTATATTTGCTAGTTTGTTTATATTATTATATTATATTATCACTTGTTTATTTGTATTTGTTTGTTTATATAAACGTTTGTGTTAATGCTTACACGCTTATCGAGACGACAACAATAACCAAGAAAAGCATTTTGTAGTAATAAAAAAATAACATTTTATATAAATAACCAAAATTTCGTAATCAAAATTAACAAATATAACATAACAACATATTTAGTATAAAAACAACATTTTATTAAAAACCCACGTTTATCGACACGACCAAAGTAAAAACAATAAGGCCCCATTTGTTTTCCTCTGAATGAGGGTAGTTAGACATTGATGTCTGATTCCATCAGTTGGGGGAGAGAAGTGAGTGTTTTGTTGGTACGTCTGAACGGAATGGTGGGTCTGACAAGGCCACTTACCCGGACAAACCTTGGACCAAGTCTAACTGATTCAGAGGGACGAGCTGCTGCTGTTCGGCCGCTGGAAAATGAAACCCTTAGCTGCTGCTGTTTGGTCGGCTACAAAACGAAAACGGGAGTGTTCAGGCTGTTGTTTGGTCGTTACAAAAGCGAAAACGGGACAAGAAATTTTTACTATTTAGATGTCCAACCAAACATCACTAATTATTCAACACTTAATCATTCAAAACTTCTTAACCATTCATACTGTTGTTTGGTCGTTGCAAAAGCGAAAACGGGACAAGAAATTTTTATCATTTATATGTCCAACCAAACATCACTAATTATTCAACACTTAATCATTCAAAACTACTTAACCATTCAGATCTCTTACTGGGTGAGCAATTACCCATTCAGAAGTTTCCAAACGGCCCCTAAGTTTTCAAATTATAGTTACATAGAAAACAACAATTTAAAAAAATAAATAAAAAAAAACATTGTATAAATTTTTTCTATAAGAAAAACAACATTTTATCTAACACACCCATCCAACCCCATCCATCCGACCCAAAGGGTAGCTCAAAATGATTCAATGTCCTCTATGCCCCTAAAGAAACAACGAGTATAATGGGGTATAGAATATGGGGTGGCTACTCGTGCTTGCTGTAGGATATAATCCTTTGCTCACACCGAGACTAGATCAGTGCCCCGTAGAGAATAGGGGGAGTGATACACTCGTAAGAAAGTACACAAAGATATAAGTTATTCAGTCTCGTTGGCCTACGCTCACTGCAAATAGATGATTCTCTTTATTACCCGAAAGGATTACAAGTGTAAAGAGAGAGATACAAGTGTATATGTTAAGGTGTAATTGTGTTCGACCCTTTCAAAGGTGGAGTAGCCTCCTTTTAGTAGGGAAAGCATGGGCCAGGTGTCGCGACCCATAATTGAAGTAATGGGCTTGGGCCTGGGTTCTGGGCCCGTTTTCCTTCATCTCATTAAGTTGGATTTGGACCAAGGGTTTGCATAAAAGCAAACCAGATAAGGAGCGGCGCCCTGCCATTGGTCCACGTGACGTGCTGTGATTGGCTAGCAGGAGCGGCACCCTGCCCTCGGTCCATGCGCCGTGTTGTGGTTGTTTGCAGGGACCTCTTTTTTCTTCCTGCGTCAGGGTGTGTCAGGCAGCTTTACTTCCTCTGGAAGATTAACTGAAGTGACGCCTGACACCAAGGGAACAGTGCAACAAGTGGGGCTCAGGGGAGTTGCACGTTTCCTGCTGGAGCGCTAATAAGGCGAATCAGGCCTGAGGTACATCAGGCTCTGAGCTTCCGCGGGAGATCATTACCAAGCTGGGCGCATGGTATGACGCGGGTGGATTGCACTCCACGTGTGATCTATATGAGGACTGTCCTCCGCCAAGGCTGATGCTCCGCGGAGGCAGCCCCGCGGAGATGTGCTATGCTCTTGTAGTTAACCATTTCTAATGATTTACTCCGCGGAGGCAGCCCCGCGGGTGTATTGTGATGATGATGTTGTGGGGTAAGGTGCGCCTGCGCACCAGAATTGGTACCCTACCCCTTCAGCCCCGTAGAGACCTCTACGGGCCATAGAGGTGGTCACAATCATTGGTTTTCAGGCTGACTTGCAACTGAACCTCGTACCTCGTATTGTATGCCCATCTACGCCTCGTAAAGGTCTTTACAAGACGCAGTTTTTCCTCTATGGGTCGTAAAACTCTCTACGGTCCATCTAGGATTGTGCAAAAACCTTCATTGTGTGAATAACCGTAGTTTTTTTTTAAGTTTCAATATATAATATCAATTTATTCGAGTCATTATCTGAAACCTTTTACAAAGAAACAATTTTGAATTTACGTTGCAATACATACCAAAAATTTGCACACATGTAATGTCTCAAAGAGAATATATAGTTAGCATGTATATATTAAACAAGTTTAAAATAGATTTTTACATTTAATATTGATTGGTAATGGAAGCTTTCATCAGCTTATCACACCAATCAGGTGAGCTGTGGTTATATGTGTGCTTATCAAGTACATTTCATGTAGTCATGTATACCAGCTTCTTGAATATATTCTTCATTATATAGTTTTTAATTTGTTAAAAAAGTTTTTCTCTAGTTGGAGCCTTGCAGGTTGTGGACACGAACACATTTTTAAGATTATTATTCCCCAAATTGCTTAGTTAATGCCAATACAATTGGGGCCTCTTCAATACTTACAAGTTTATTTACGTGTGCTTGTCTATATACATATACATATATTATATTCATAGAGAGGGATGCATGTTACGAAGCAATCACTTTGATTTATTAGCAGGATATTAGCGTGGATTAATTAAGTTATCTGAACCATGGGGTTTTATCTTCAAAGTAATAACCCTGTCCCCATGTGCAGCCTCTATCTTGTTTTTTAAGTTAAAAAATTTTAATTAGTAAAAGGAGTTAACAATCAACATCGACCCTAAAGTTTGGGCAGATTTGCTTGTTCCATTGAGATATTTTTTTTTTGCATCCGAACCCCTTGGTGTTTGCAATTTGTTGCTAATTCCATCCATATCACTAACCCCGTTTAGTTTTTCTGTTAAGTCAGGAATATTTTAGAAATTTTACCCTATTTAATTTTTTTTACTCTCTTTCCATGCATAAATAAAAAAAACCAAAAAAAAATCATTTTATAAATGCCTTTTAAAAAAATTATAACCATAAATATATCTTCTCTATCTAAAAAAAAAATAAAAAAACCCACATACACCCACCCACCTTTAACACTGTATCATCACCACCATATACATAAAGACAACACCACTAGCCGACGACCATAAAGCACACCCCCTTTCGCCAATGACCTCGACCACCACAACAGAATAACCTTCTTTGGTTACTGGCCACATACACAGAAATAAATCTGACCATCACCAGCGGTTGAAATGTAGTTGAGTCACCCCCCACCAAAGCCCATAATTTTCCGACGAAGTAACCATCTCAGTTCTTAAACCAGAGGTCAACGATTTACATGGATTCACGCTAGTGATGTTGTGGTTTTGTTGCCTGAATATCTAAATCAACTGCAACGGTGTTCTCAGGAAAGATTAGGGTTTTGTTAAATATTTGTTAAATTGGGGGGTTTTTCTTATGGTGGTGGTTAGCTTACAATGAGGGTGGTTGTCGTCGCAACTCTTTGTTGGTGGTTTCAGACGGTGGTGGCATATTAGGTGGACTCACACTTTGATAAGCGAAGTTAGGTGGTGGTATCCGGAATTGGTGCATTGGTGGTTGGTTTAAGGAAGAGGTAGTGCAGCGGTGGTGGGGATAAGGCAGAGGTGGTGCAGCAACAGTGGGTTTAGGGTGGAGGTAGTGTGGTAGTGGTGGTTTTATAGTGGTTTGGTGGTGGCTATGTCAAGGTGGTTTGGTGATGCGGTATGAAGGTGGGTAAGTGGGTTGATGGTGGCATGGTGGTCATTTAGAGAGAGATGCAGGATTTGGAGAGACATAGAGAGAGAGAGAGAGAGAGAGAGAGAGAGAGAGAGAGAGAAACAGGTTGAGTTGAAGGGGGGGTGAAAGGAATAATATTATTATTGTTTGTGTATTAGATTTTTTTTTTATAAAAGGGCCAATAAGAAAGCTGCACCTCATTTTCACATGCCCCCACGCCAGTGAGACCCCCTCCCCCTTGGGCAACGCCATTTTTCACGCCCTTGGGGCGGTGTAGGTGATGTCATGTGGATTAAGTCACTTAAACGTCTTTTTCTTAAAATTGACAACTTCACGAATGAAGTGTCAAGACTCGATGAAAAAAGTAATTAAATTGGGACTTTTAAGTTAAGACACTTATTCAAGTTTTAAATTTATAAAAATAAAACGATATTTGCTAATCGTTCTAAAACCACACAATAGAGAAGTCTACCTATCGAGTGTTATATAGACTTCAAGCAAGTACCGAGTATCGAACCCTAAGACAGGATTTCCCCTACTCAGTTTTAGGTAGAAATCAATAACCAAAAAGAAGTGTTGCTTTGGGATCCGACTAACTTTGAGAAGGATTAATAGTAATTACTTAGTTGAGTGGTGCTGTCGAGTTGCGCAATTATGCTTAACTTAGAGTTGCAAGTGCATTCTCTAGAGGTGACTGTTTTTGCATAACTAGTTGTGTTCTTGTTGTTAAAATGAGGGTCTCCCAAACCGGTAAGCTCACCTCTCAACAATGAGGGGCGGACTACTCAATACTGTGTATACCCAACCCCGAAGAATCCAACTCCCCGTGTTGCGATAAAGACATCTAGTGTAAGTGCACTATTCGTGCATATCCCCAGCTAGTGATCCGGTACTGTATGTCGAGGAGATGTGTTTGTAAAGTATCATTTGGACAGACGAGAGGTCGAACGAAGTATAGAAAGATTCATTCGAACCCACGAAGGGTCGATTGAACCCATTCGTACCTATGAAGGGTTGAATGGATTTGTGTATAAATAGGGGATAAGTTAGTTATTTTAGAGTTGTTGATTATTTGAGTTTTTCCCAGTTTAAGAGGTTCTCTGTATTAGGTCTAGGTTTTGATTTGTAATATTTTACATTTGATCTAATACACGAGTAAAGTTATGGAAATTGCTCGGTGATTCGTATTATGTTTTCATCACGATCTTTACTGATTATTTCTTACTCGATTTGCACAACCAAAGGGGATTCCGCACCCTACGGTTGGTATTCGTGAGATCACGGTTCGTATAAACGATTCTAAAACGTTATCACAAGTGGTATCAGAGCGTAGGCTTGATTTCACGATTGCAAACTAATATGAATTGATGAAAACAGATTAAAATTCGGGTTTAAAGTTCAAAACCCTAGAAATTCTGAAGCTTTTCATAAAAACATGGTTTTTTTATTGAATTTGAGTTGATTTTGATGTTTGTTTCAAAGATTCTTTCACAAAAACTTGTTTAAAATAGATTCCGAACAAAACCTATCAATTTTCTTTACATTTGGTGAAAATTTTTCAAAACCAGATCTAATTTGTGTGTTCTTGAGGTTGAAGATGATGAACAGACTCGAATAAGTCGAATGAAATAGTTGAGAGGTCGAACGAGTCACTGATAGGTCAAATAGATTGATAGTTACTCATTCGAGTTGTTTACAAAGGGTCGAACCATTTGAATCTTGTTCATTCGACCCCACGACAGGTCGAACCAGTTGATTCTTATTCCTTCGACCTCACGACAGGTCAAACCCATATCTGTCTGTTTCATTCGAGCCATCCAAGAGGTCGAACCAAGTTTCTGATTTTTTATTCGACCTATCTGAAAGGTCGAAAATTTGGTTAAGCCTGATTTTGGAATTTTTTTGAAATAATAATTGTTGAAAAATGACAAATTCGTGGGAATATTATATGGTGAGAGATTCACAAGAAGTTGCACGAAAGCAATTTCAAAGACAACAACCTCAACTTGATTCATGGGGACGAGTCATTGTACCTACAATTCAACAATCTGTTACACAACCTACAGTTGATATGTGGCGTAACTTGATAGCTCCAGCTGTGCAACCAATTGATAAAATGGTACATGTGAATGAGTTTGTTAACAAAGGAAATTTTAAAAGTGATGTTGTGTGTCTTGCTAAGCAAATGGGGAATGATAATTCAAGTGAATTGTCAAAGAGTGATTTTAGTTCCGATGAGAGTTCGGAACAGAATAAATCAGTAGAAAGTGATTCATCAAATGTTGATGCTAAATCTGAGAATGGTAATAATACAGATGCTGAGGTAAAATCGAGAATTGAATGTGCTAATTGTTCTGAGTTTGTCAAGTTGAAAAATGAAGTGATGAAACTTCTTGAGGACAAACAGAATTTAGCAAATGAACTTGAAAAGTGTCCAAATGCAAATAAAATTTTTGAAAAAAATGAAAAAGATTTTATGAGTCAATTTGAATCATTTAAGAAAGAAATTTTAGAACTCAATAAATGTATTCCAAAGAATAATCCCACATTAGAGTTAAAAGCCACAACACCTTGTGTTGATGTTTCAAACTCTGAGGTTAAGTCAGGTTGTGATCAGAAAAATAAACATGTGGTAGTCACTTCAGAACATGAGTCTGAAGAGAAAACCATATTCAAATTTCTTGAAGGGGTTTAAGGATCCTATATGTTGGTAGGACATGACAAATTGATTTTCAACACAAATTTTCCAATTGATAATATCGAACAATCTTTACTCAAATGTATTTTTGTTAATAATAATGATTTGATAGATCAATATAGAAATCAACTTGGTCATCTGCATTTCGAACTCTATCCTAATCAACATGGGAATCTAAATAAACAGCTTCACAGAGTAAAAGAATCAAAACCAATAAAATCGAAAGGTAATGATCTGATGAAAAATTCTCATCAAAAGCATTCAAGAAATGTTTCATCTAGATCATATGATTCTTATGATTATTCATATACCTTTCGATTTGATGGATATTGGGGAAACAATTCACCACAGTATTCTCATGAATATGTTGAATGGATAAGCTGTTTTGAATGTGGTGAAGTTGGACATCTTACTGCTCATTATCCTTATTGGTATTGGGATGAAGGATATGAGTATGAGTTTGAAGAGTATAGTTCCTATTTTAACTGCGGAGAACGTGGGCATTTAGTTGCTACATGTCGTATGTTAAACAGAAAAGGACATAAATGAAAACTGCTAATAATTCAGGCAACGTCAAAAAGTCTGTATCTCCAAAACAAATCAAGAAACATAAGGGGAAACAGTCAGTTGTTTATAATAATCGAAACAAAATTGCCTTGAATAAAAATTGAAATCGTGAACGGGTTGCTAAGGTAAGGGGAGTTCTAAGACTAAGCCTAAGAATAACTTTAAACATGGATCTTCATCAATTAAATCTGAGAAGATTCCAAACAAAGTTTAGAAGCAAGTTTCAAATAAGAAACTTGAAAAGTCAAAAATCAAAACAAAATCAAAGAAAAAGAAATCTAAAACCACTAAACCATTAAACCTGGATCTTCCTCTGCTCCTCCATTCCTCAAATGTATCAAGTGGAACACTATTTCGAGTTAAACATAATGTGTTCCACTCAAAGATCCCTAAAACCATTAAACCACAATGTGAAGTAATTTAACTATCAAACCACATACCAACAATGCAAGATTGCATTAGTTCTGGTTACAAATAAAACAACCAAATTGTCGTTTGTAAAAACCATAACCCTTGTAAGTAGATAGACCAAGAATTCTTTCAATGTACAACACATATCCTAATTAATTAGCCCCAAAATAACGGAATGCAATTGAATTCAATAAAAATTACAATAAAAAAACCCTAAAAAACATTCAAATGAACAAATCAAGAAACTTGAGCAACACCAAGAACTTACCTTTATGATATTATCCGAGTTTCAAGAGCTTCACCAGATACCTAGTTTCTTCGTCGAATAATCTGCTTTCACCAAGTCATGAGCATTGGATTTTACTAAAAACAGGTCATACAGAAAAAACATAAGCTTACCGGAGCCTTCATCACAAACTTGTATCTCTATTATAACCTCCAAAATTCCACTTATGTCTGAGTATGAACACTTAATTACACTGAGAATAGATTGATTCTATGCACTAAAACGAAGGTTTTATCGACCTCTAATAAATAGAAACAATGAATGCATAAAGAAAAGAATGATTACCATTGCAGAAGAAACAATGTCGGGTAAGGTCGCCCTCACTATCAGAGCTTTCAATTGAAGGAAGATGTTTAAATCGTACAAAACATTAGAGGACAAAACTAATTCTCTTGCTGGCTACAACAACTGGACCTTTTATCTTCCTCATCTTATTTTCCCTCTCTTGAGTCTTTCCCTATCTTTATCTAGTTTCTCTCTCTTAGTCTCTCTACTCTGTTTTCATACAAAGAAGTTAGGAGGCCAGGTGGAGGGACACTTGTCATGCTTTGTTTTCATTTAGAAGAATAGGATGCCAGCTGGAGCGACACACGTTGTCTACACTAAAACTGAAACTGGAGGGTAGTGGAGGCCCCTCCAAAAATGCACCTAGAGAACCACAAAATCACTAAACTGCCATGACTACTATTCATCTTCAGTTTAATATTATACATATAAATAATTAACTAGCTTTTATAATCCACGCGCGTTGCGACGTGTTGAACCATGACTTAATTTTATGTTTAGTTTAAATAAACGATTGACGTATGATAGAATGGAAGTTATGCAACAAAATCGATTCTGATTTTTCAAACTAATGAAATCCAGTATGTGGGAGGTTAATTATGGTGATTTCCTCAATTTAACAAATGTTGCTTTTTGGTACTTTAATTTATAGTAACCCTGTTAAGTTAACGGAGTTGAGTAGTAATCTAACGGAGTTGAGTAGTAAGTTAATGGAGTTGAATAGTAACATCACGGATTGAGTAGTAAATTGACGGAGTTGAATAGTAACTAAACGGAGTTGAATAGTACTTTACGGAGTTGAATAGTACTTTACGGAGTTGAATAGTTACTTAACGAAGTTGAATAGTAACTTTGTTAATTTAATGGAGTTGGATAGTAACTTAACGGAATAGTAACTCCGTTAAGTTACTATTCATTTGATCTCACCTAATTATATATATATATATATAGAATGATGACTTTAATAGGATTGTAAAAACCACACTCCAAATGATATGTTAACTTTTACATTATAGGTATTCTTTTTATCATCCTAAAACCGGCCTATCCTTAACTTTGACTCTTTGAGCCATGTTACTCTTCGTTGCTCCACTAAGAATAGCTAGGTTCCATCCCTCGACTACAATGGTTTTACTTGATAAAAAAAAATCCAATAAGCTTTAGGAATCCTTACTTGTTTCGACACAATCTTATGACGACAACAACAAAATAAATAAAAAAAAAAAACACTTATACTTTCATCTAAAAATCACATTTATAATAACTAAATAAAGAGTATTAAGTCTAAATTGTCAAACATAAGAGTCATTAATGGTCATATCGTAATTATACTAAAAATATATGTCAAAGAAGCATGGAATGCATCATAAGTTCTTGAGAACGTAGTCGTCGTTAGATTAAGTGTATATAGATATTTAAAGAGCACGAGGTAAGCTCTAAGAGGTTGTGTAATTCACCGATAAAAAAGTTCTCTATGTATGAAGAGAAAAGACATAAAAAGATAAGTGTATATAGATATCTATAAGTGAAAAGTTGCGTGGTACATCTTGTTACATACATTGTTCCGCTTCTTCTTGATGTATTCTAGTCGAGGCTAGATCTATATTATTTGTTTTATTTTAAGTTAGGTCTAACATGATGTTGCTTCATCTACGAACAACCGACTGAATTTTCATAAAAACTAAAATAGTCTATTTCATAAACGGTGTCATCAACAACATTTTCATATCCACAACCGTTAAACAAGTTACCAAATACAAAGATTGTGTTAATGCATTTGAAATAAATTACATTTACGTAAACCGAATAAAGCATACACTTAAAAAAGATTTAAATACTTTTCTTTAAATTGAAAAACTGAACCATTATTACTTAACCGTTTCTGTAGCCTTTCACAAGAAAGTTTAATCCACCAGACCACGACAAGTTACAAGTAAGAAGCATCGAACCTAGACGACCTTTTTTCACGTACAAGTTATATTAAAAACAAAAAGTTGGAAAAGTGATGTCAAAGTTCTAAGAGAGCCCACACTTTCTACTACTCACCAATATTCTAACATCAAAAACTTTCATTGGCTAGTTTCTTTAAATTCATCGATCTAATTTGTCCTAGTTAATTTAAGGGACTAATATATATATATATACACTAGCAATTTTACCTGCGACGGATTGAACCGTATTGGCCGATGCAACCGATAATAGGGGGATTGAAGTTGCAATTTATTAAAACATTGATAATAAAAGAAAATAAATGTGAGGGACTGAAGTTGGCATATGCTAAAACTTAGAAACTAAATGTGAGGGACTGAAGCTGTAATTACTAAAAACTTAGAGGGGTGGCAGAGAAAGTGTCAGCCGACACTTCATAATAGGATATACATATACATATATATATATATATACAGGGAATGGATATAAAGAAAACCCTCCTTATTTGGTAAACTCTGGAAACTCTGACTTCCCAATATTTTTTTTTTTTGAAAAAAATAGGGCAAGTAATATACATGATTTTAAGCATTTTGGGCCAAAAAAATTAAAAAAGCGCCGAGTATTTTTTTTTAAAAAAATAAAATAAAATTTTGACTAACACATGTTAAGCGCTAATAACAGGTGTTAACAATGTGTTAACTATATGTAAATAGTAGACGTTTTTTATTTTTAAAAAAAAAAACCGTTCGGCGCTTTTTCGATTTTTTTGGCTCAAAATGCTTAAAAAAATGTATATTACATACCCTATTTTTTTCAAAAAAAAAAAATGTTGGGAAGTCAGAGTTTCCAGAGTTTACCAAATAAGGAGGGTTTCCTCCATATACTTTACCTATATATACATATATATATATATATAATATGTTCTCTGTACATATAACAAAAAGAAAACCTCCCTTCAAAAAAAAAAAAACAAAAAGAAAACCTCTTTTGCTTACATGGCGTTCAATGAGGTCATCATTCCTTTTAGTTATGTCATGTAACACTATGTATGATTATAAAAAAAATAAAATAAAAAAACCTTGAGTGACACATGACACATTCTTCTTATTTCACTTCAAAAGTTCTTTTTTTTTATCTCTTATGTTTCCCCCCTACAATTTTGAAACATTAAAAACAAGTTACACCAAATTAACAAGCGTTTTATCTTTCCAACGAGTACCATAGTACTATACAAAAAACGATTTTTTAGTGAGTTTTGTTTATACAGAAAAAAACACAATGTGTTCAGGTAATTCATTAATCATGTCTAGGCACAAATACTTCACTCGAGCAAGAGGTGCACAGGTAGAATTAGAAGTAAGTTTTATGATTTACCGAATGCTGATCATTTAAAAAAAACTAAAAAACCGGTCTATTCCATTTATGGTACACACATTTTGTCACTTTATATTATATTTGTCTATCCTAAAACATTCCCGTGGAATAAATTAGTATGAATAATAACATGAGACGACCTTCAATATGATCTTGATACTATTTATGGAATTTTTTATACATACATTGACAATATCCCTAACGCTTTGTTCTCGAGTCTCATTTAAGGAAGGAAAGAAGAGAAAAGAAAGGAAAGTGAAAATGATTCTTGTTCCAGAGTTTTTTTAAGGGTGAAAAAGAAAGGAAATGGGAGGATGTGTGTTCGATAGTTTTTTTTTTAAGGAAGGTAAACAAGGGAAATGGAAGGATACAAAGAGAAAAATAGTAGGCTAATTTTCATCATCCTAAATTGAAGAGATTTGAAGAAAAAGGAAAAGATGGGAAAAAAGAGGAAAAGAAAAAGAAAGAAAGGTGCGGGTTTTCTTTTTCTCTCGTTAAGTAAACTCGAGAACATAGTGTAAGGGTTATGATTAAAACTAAAACCTTCAAACACCCTCTAAGTATGTTTTAATGATCAGGTATTATGGTGTGTTTTTTTTAAAAAAAACATAATTATTTAATTAGTGCGTAACAGAATTATGAAAAAACATTTTTTAGTGTTTGGATCAAAATAAATGCATTTTAATCATATGCGTACTTTAAGTGCTTTTGTAAACATAGGAGTAATGGAAATAAATAATCTCAACTATTGACTATAGGCCAATAACACTTTCAACTACGAAAATAATCACTAGCGGACCCAACTTTCGACATATTGGTCACCAATGGTCCCAAACTAACTGAGGTTAACTCCGTTGGTGTGATGCTAATGTGACATGCTTAGGTGGCAAAATGATCCTACGTGGCATCCTACGTGGCATGTCATGTCAGCATCACAATAACGGAGTTAGTGATCAGACTAACTGAGACCATTGGTGGCCAATATGTTGAAAGTTGGGACCGCTACTAGTTATTTTCATAGTTGGAACTGTTATTGGCCAATAGTCAATAACGAGGATTATTTATTTCCATTACTCCTTATTAAAATTACTTATTTAGAACCTGTTATTACTTTAATTACATACCACATAATCTATTTAAAAGCAACAAACCTTAATACATGAGCACCTATATTCTAAGCATATATATAATAAACGAAAAAAAGGGTATGTCACATGACATTAGGTGAGGACTTTATGCCCTTAATATTCCTTTAAACGTTAATTATCTTTTTAAAGAATAGCATAGTGCTCTACAAAAAACGGAGAAAAAAAGCCCTGACTTTTTTAATGGTGTTTTGTTCATGCAGAAAAAAAATACAATGTGTTCACGTAATGTAGTCAGTTTGGTAAAAATCTAATATTTTGTATTTTGATTGATGTTGTTAGAAATATTGATTACAAAGGTTGCTAAGCCAGTTAGATTTATCCTATGATTCTTAGAGACCAGATAAATCTCAAGCTGATAAGTGATAATTAATCACCCCACCATGCACGCCTCTTAAATCATTTTTAATGAATGTACTTTGAAATCGACTGACATGTGGTGATTATTGAATAAATATTTAAATTATGTATAAGTAGAAAAAATAGTCGGGAGACATGAAAAGTTACCATACTACAATCTTTTAAGTCAATGATAGTTATATCATTTTTATTTATCTTCAAAATGGATCGTCACTGATTACGTATTGATTGTTTTATTCGATGTCACCCAGCTGATCGATTGTATATCCATAATAAAGATTGAAAATGTAAGTCATTATTTCACATGTGCTCACTTTACACAATAGAATCGTCTATGATCATCATTTGATACCAATTTGGTTCTTTTATCCAGGTTCACATCATAGCTTTAGAATCCCTTGAGGAAATAACAAAGTCGTACAAAGACTTCACTCGATCAAGATGTGCATATGTAGAATTAGAAGTAGGTTCTATGAGTTATCGAGTGTTAATTATTTACAACAAAAAAATATGAAGAAAAGACCTATTCCTTTTACGGTATACACATTTTGTCACTTAATATTAGATTTGTCTATCCCAGAAACCTTCCGGAGGGATAGACTAGTTTGAAATAAAGGAAAATGATTTATATGTTATTAAAAGTACCAATGTTATCACTTAAAATAGAAAGCAAAATTTTGCTCTTTGATTGTTTAATGATTGGAGATTCCCCATGCGTTGCAGCAATGCCGTCTTTGAGAACCCTAAAAATTTTTTGGGCCCCGGGCGACAAAAAACTAGACACAAAACTAATATGTTTTTGTCAACTCCACTAACAAGATATTGATGTATAAGATATATATATATATATATATATATATATATATATATATATATATATATATAAGGTATGGTTCATGTAAAAAAATCCATTTTTCCTAAGAAGTGTAAGAAGTCTATGTAGGTATTGTGTTTTAAAGTTTAAGAGGAATGTTTTATATTCTTTTGGTATTGTGTTGTATAGAAAACAACAAAAGTAACAATTTAAAACACAATAAAATGTATTCTAAGTATTAACTTGTAAAACACACTTATTATATTTAGAACACATTGATTATATTTCTTAACATGGTGTTCTAAATGTAATGCTTAGAATAAATTTGATTTTGTTTTAAATTGTTACTTTTATTGTTTTTCTATGTAACACAAAGTTAAAAGAATATAAAACAATTCTCCAAAAGTTTAAAACACAATGCATAGATAGATTTCTTACACTTTTAAGGAAAAATAGACTTTTTAGCAAACTCCTAACAATATATATATATATATATATATATATATATATATAGGGAATGGTTCAATAGAGAACTCATTTTATTGTGACAACTCGAGAACTCCTAATTAAATACAAAAAAAATATAATAAAAAAATCATAACTCAAAATTTAAGTAAAAAAATAGAAAACTAGTTCGGAGCTTCTCTTTCCCACGTCATACCCATTCGGAAAAAAAATTAAAAAAATTAAAAAAATAAAAATAACACACCTAAAAAACGCTACTGCACATGTGTAGTATAACCCAAAAGCCTAAACCACCTACCACCAACTTACCCCCACCCAAAAACCTAATTCCACCCCACCCACCCCCACCCTCACTAAAAAACCTAAATCGCTTACCCAAAAACCTAAACCACCCATCCACCCCCCACCCAAAAACCTAAACCCACCCCACCCACCGCCTACCAAAAACCTAAGCCCCACCCGTCACAACCAAAAACCTAACCCCCACCAAAAAACCTAACCCCCTACCCAAAAACCTAAACCCACCCTAACCACCCCCACCCCACCCCCAAAAAACCTAAACCTTACAAACTAAACTAAAAAAAACTAACCCTAAAAGCTAAACTAAACCAAAAAACTAAACCCTAAAGCTAACCGGACATTTACTACACAGGTGCATTAGAAGTCGCCTATTTTTTATTTTTTTATTTATTTTTATTTATTTTTATTTTTTTTTTCTGAACCGGGATGACGTGGGAAAGAGAAGCTCCGAACCAGATTTTTGGTTTTTGACTTAAATTTTGAGTTATGATTTTTTTTTATTTTTTCTTAATTTAAGTAGGAGTTCTCGAGTTCTCTCCCTAACTATGAGTTTTCAATTGAACTTTCCCCTATATATATATATATAAGCTAAGTATAGGGAGAAAACCCACTTTTTTTTTAGAAAACCAAGATAACTCTACCTCCCAAGCTTTTTAGGGCCTGAAAATTTTAAGGCATATAATATACAAGATTTTAAGAGTTTTGAGCCAAGAAATCAAAAAAGCGCCAAGCATTTTTTTTAAATAAATAAGCTATGCAGTGTTACATATGCTACACATGTAACATATGTAACACTGCATAACTTATTTATTTTTTAAAAAAAATCTCTCGGCACTTGTTTAATTTTTTTTGTCTCAAAACTCTTAAAAACTTGTATATTACATGCCCTAAAATTTTCAGGCCCTAAAAAGCTTGGAAAGTAGGGTTTTCTCAAAATTTTGTAATTTAATATAACTATAAATATTTTTAAAAATTTTGGCCCATGGGAGACTGGCCCTGAGCCACTGCCCACCAATTGGGACGTGCCTGCGCTGCAGCAAGAAACATGGGGCATATGTTTAACCTAGCTCTCCCAATTTTTTTCGTTTCGTAGTGTAATTTTTATTGAATTGAAAATTTATATGTATTAAGTCTGCACATCCCTCCATGGATTTTACCGAAAACTAAGTTTAAGATCCGCCAATGTGTATGTGTTACAAAATAAAAGAATATATATATATATATAATGTTATGTATGATTACATAAAAATTGCCTCAACTAACAATACTAAAAATAAATAAATTCATCACATGCCCAAGTGGTTATCGACACAGTTTTACAATGATCTGAAACCACAAAAATAAAAAGATTACCGGTACTGATGAAGTTCAGTTGGTATCGGTCCATTTCGGATGTTACTCGACATATTTTAGAATACAAAAAATAGTTTTCTTTGAATACAACTCCTTATACATGATGCTAATGGGAAAAGTTATTCGAAAGAGAGTAAAAACACAAACCAAACATTGTACGATTATGGCAGTGCAGTATCGGTAATGCAAAATTATCGAAAAATCCCAAAACTCACTTTGTAACCCAAAAACATAAAAATTAATACTTGAACAAATACCGATGTTGTTTAGGTAGTTTCAGATCGGTTTGGTACAATAGCGTTACATTAACAATACTCGTTTATGTTTACATTAAAAAAAATAATTTAATTTAATTTAATATAGCTACAATTACATTAAATTTATATATGAATGTTGAGAAATACAATAAAATACACGTAACTTCGTATTTACATTTATAAGTAGAGAAATTAGGCTAAATGGCCTTCTCATTAATGGATCTTGGTCGAAGAATTTGGTTGTTATTAAGGACGTGATTTGGAAATGGTTTAAGAAGCAATTTTCCGAGCCTATGAAGAAGCGTCCCGCTTTCACTAATTTCGGTCTGCCGCGTCTATCTGGCAACTATACTGAGACCTCACGGCCCCATTTTCATCTTGTGAGGTGCTTTGGGCCATTCACGATTGTGAGGGGGATAAAGCTCCAGGCCCAGACAGTTTCACATTTAAGTTCTTCAAGGTGTATTGGGCGAAGCTTGAGCCGTTTTGTGCTGAAGATGATGGAAAATTAATCATAACACGTGTCTCTTATTTGGGGTCGGAGTGGAAGTTGTGGAAGTGTCAAGTATGGCTCGGAAGATGAACTGTTGTGTGGGTTCATTTCCCTTCATTTACCTCGGGATCCCTATTGGTGCAAACATGAATCGTATTTCCCACTTGAAACCGGTTATTGATAAATTCAGCACTCGTTTGGCTTCTTACAGGGCAAGCGTGTTGTCTTTTACGGGTAGGGTTACGCTTGCCAAAGCGGTTTTGGGTAGCTTACCCTCATACTTTTTGTCGATTTTTAAAGCTCTTGTGGTTGTTATAAAGAAACTTGAAGGTATGCGAAAGGGACTTTGTTTGGGGGAGAGTGGGATCAAGGCACAAAATTAGGTGGGTCCGGTGGGAAAAACTCCCTAAGGCCAAAGCGTTGGGTGGGTGCAAGATTGGGAGTATATGTGACTTCAACCTTGCTATGTTGGCGAAATGGTGATGGAGAATAAAAATGATTCATCGCAACTTTGGGCCTCGGTGATTAAGGTTATCCACAAGACAAAAGAGGGCCGGTTGGTTGTCCCCCTTAACCGGTCGCTGAGAGGAGTCAGGAAGAATATTGTGTCGGTTAGAGCTGAGTTCTTCAAGGAAGATATAAATATGGACGATCATCTCCGTGTGACTGTTGGCGATGGTAATAATACTTGGTTTTGGAAAGATAAATAGATCGGTCATGCGGCAAAGGTATTAATATTATTATGTTTTAATAAAATGTTCTTATTTATGTTTTTTTTATTTAATTAGATTTTAAAACAAAGAAAATAATTAAAAAAATTTATAAAACTAACAGTAAAAAGAAAACACCACTAAAAACACACGGTTAAAACAAATAAATTTGCATTTATAAAACTCGAAAATAAAATAAAAAACCGATACCAGTACGGTAGATACAACCAGTAAAACGGTCCACGGGACCACTACCAGCGTGAGTGGCGGTGATGTTACCGTGTTGGTAGTGGGTACCCGTAGACAATTCGGATGGCGTTTCGTCCCCCTTTTAACACCCTTTACAAATTATAAATGTATTTATTTATTATTTATTGTAGACACACGAGCATTAATAGCACGAGGGCAAGTTGGAAGTCTCTTTTTGCGTACCGTGGCCATGCCCATTCATTCGTCGTTTCCTGCGCTCAATCCGATTCTCCCGATCCCACTCACGGATTTGTTTCAACAATCATATTTTTTGATGCTTTCTTTTTGTTGCCAATATCTATTCATTTATTGGTCCTATTTTACTTTTTTTTGAACGGTTTACTTCATTAAAAAATGCCAACTCACAAGACGGGCCGGCAACTAACAACAAACAAAATCATATAATTACAAATTTTCACCACTCGTTTCAAGACAAGGATGACAATTTCGCTCTACTTCTAGCCCAAAGAAACCTCACCACTTTAACCTCTCCTTGATATTGTATTTTGTATTTATATAATTACACATAAAAAAGAGTCCGAAACATACACTTTGCTTTATCACACTTGGAGGCATGGGCTGTCTTCATGTTCATTCAATCTTTCTATTCTATGAATAAAAAGGTGTTTTACTAGAAAACGAGCTTAGTAGTTAAGAGTATTACTATTATTATATTAATTTAATAGTTTGATATAAGAGGATAGTTAGTATTATCATATTTATCTAATAGTTTGGAATAAGAGGATAAATGATATTTTAAGAGCTTCAAGCTTTTAAGAAAAAAATTGTTAGTGTATTTCGTGTATGTCCCTAGCTAGTGATCGGTCCATAATAGTCGTAGGCATGATTGTATAACGTATTAGATGTGATTGGGTTGCATTATAGTGTTTTTATAGGTTTAGGGGTATTTTAGAAATTTATTGTGTAACATACAGCGCATTTGTTAACTAATACTTGTGCCCCCACATGTATGAGAGTCATACATGTACCCCCCCCCCCCCCCATGTATGAAAGTGATAAGTGTGCATGAAAGGGAGGTGTATAAGTTCTACTATAAATATCTCATGCCTTAGCTTATTTGTAACTTTTGCATAACTTTTGCCCATTCTATAACAAGTGCAATCCTTTGTGTGTGTTTTTGTGTGTGTGCTCTCATATTATTATTATTATTATTATTATTATTATTATTATTATTATTATTATTATTATTATTATTATTATTATTATTATTATTATTATTATTATTATCCTATCCATAAACACCCACCTATAACAACTAACCGGATCGTTGATTCCGCCCTCGATCTGATACACGCACGATATTCAATTCTTGTGTCGATCCTACAAGTGGTATCAGAGCGAAGGCTCATATCATAAGTGTTGTTATAATGGTTTGAATCAGATCTGAAAGTTTTGAACAACTGTTCATAGAAAACCATTTTTGACCCGTTTATAAACATGGTTTTCATAGATTTTGAGGTGTGTTTGATAATTGGATCATTGATTTGATTGTGGTTTTATGTTTAGAAACAGATTTTACAAATAACCAAATTAAATTTGAGCAAAAATGGATCAGATCTGAGGTTTTTATGAAAATTTTTCATGTACATGAATTTTATAGGTTTTTATGAGTTTTTGATGCAAAATCATGATCATGGAATGATTATTGAGATCTGATCATTCAATCATCATTCATAAGTGTTTTGAAAACTATTTGAATCAAAATTAGGTGCTAAACAACGTTAATTTGGATCAGATCTGAGTTTCTGATGAAAACCCATAAGTTTTGTGTTCTTCATGTTCTTGAGGATTTTTTTTTTATTATAATTTGTGTTTTTGATGTGTTTTGGGTATTGCAAACCTGTTAAGAATCATTCCCTACACAAAACCTCACGTTTGGATCATCAAAATTCGATCAATCAATCAATTTTGATCTAATCCACTGTTATGTTATGTTTTTTTTTCTGTTTTGCTGCACTCGTATCAGTCATACTAGTCCCTGGTTTTAGCTACACTCGCATCAGTCATACTAGTCCCTGGTTTTTGCTGCACTCGTATCAGTCATACGAGTCCCTGGTAACCCACATCATTCATACGTGTGGTTTGCACAAACAACTCATACGTGTCCTTTCTGTTTCATACAAGTCCAAAGTCATTGAAGCTGTGATACGTGTGTCTGTATCAACCACTCATACGTGTCCTTGTAACCAGTATTAGTTTCATACGTGTGCTACCTGTATCATTCATACGTGCCCTTGGTACACTCATCATTCATACGTGTGCTGTTCTGTTCTACTTGCCCCCTCACAAGCAACTCATCCGTGTGTAGTTCAGTCGTGTCTGCAAGTCATACGTGTGCAGACCAGATTTCTTATACGTGTCCAAACCAGATATCTTATACGTGCGATCTTCCTTTTCATCTGATACGTGTATCACATCAGTAAGTTTGTCTTTGACTTGTCAATTTGATTTTTCCCGAGCACAGTTCGCTTATTCGCTTACATCTAGAGGTCATGGGTTGGAATCATTTGTTACAACCTTTACAACCTTAACCGAGTCCACAAGTACAACATCCGTATGTTGTCACACAAGGAATGAATCCTCCACAACAAGCAAACGCCGTTATGCCTTATGGTTTGTATCAAGCTCCTCCTCTGCAAGCAGCTCCATCAAACTCTTGGACTATGGTTTCTACAACTCACCAAGTTCAAAGCGTGCATAAAATGTTAAAGAGTGACAATGAAATATGTAGTAGCAACAAGACTCCCAAAACAGAACAACTCAGGAAGGAGTTCGAGGCATTTAGCTACATTGAGACTGAAACACTCAGAGACATGCAGTCCCGATACAACTATCTCATGAGTGAATTGACTAAGTTTAACCTTAGATATACTCACCATGAGCTAATTGAGCGTTTTGAAAATGCACTTCCGCAAAAATGGATGCATTACGTGGATGTCATGAAGGCAATGGGTCAGTATAAGACTCTTTCCATCAGTAGACATCTGGTGATGCTGGAAAATAGAGAAATAGAGGAGACAAAAAAAGCTAACAGAAGTCAATGCCAGCATAATCCTTTCCAACTCCCATCTCAACAAATAGTCAACATGACAGATCCTTGGGCACTCGCTACATCAGCAAATCAGTCGCAAAGCGTCCAAATGAATCATGTGAGCGAGAAGAAAACACAAAGCTTTAACACGGATTCGACAAATATCGTGTTAGTCAAAGCGTCGGTAGAACATGCGGATACAAGGTTTGATAGGATGATAAGAGTTCTAGATGATGAAGAATCCTCAGGCACTGCTTAGAGTTCAGAGGAACAAAGCTCCGATTCAAGCTCAACGACTTATGAAGATGGGTCGGGTGAAGAGAGAGAATTATATACTGATGAACGAAGTTGCAATTCAAGAAGCAGCACAGATGTAGGGTGTTCAACATCTGGAAATGATGATTCAAAAGGAGAAGAGATAGATGAGAGGGATGCTGACACTTCAATTTAGTCAACTGAAAATCAGACTGAGAAGCAGACTTAGGTAAGTTCTAGCTCCTCTAAACTTGTATGTGCTAAGTGTTGTGAGTTAGAAGCCCGAATCGAATTGATCAAAGAACACAATACTAGTTTGGTATGTGACCTTCGACCGTGCACTGATGCAAACAGTGCCTTAAAATCAAATGAAAAGGAGTTTAAAGAAACGGTAATGTTGTTGAAAAATGATGTTAGTGAGATGAAAAAGAACCATTCTTAACAAACAAGACGCAATAAATAACAACATTGCTGAATTAACCCAAACCAAAAAGGCATTAGTAGTGGCACAGTGTGATTAAGAGGCCGTCAAGAAAAAGCTTAACAGTTATTCGAATTCCAGGTATGTGCTTGATCACATAATTGAAAATCAAATAACTGAAAAGAGCACGAGTGGTATAGGTTACAATGCAGTTCCTCCTCCTCTGCGTGAAAATTATTCCAAGTCACCAGAGGAGATAAATACAAATACATGGACTGAATCTTGATCCAAGTCGATTATTTTAGAATGTAAATGCACCTTTCGGCTATGTCACTAGCTTGGATATGATTATCGGATCATGTTTGAAACACGTTTTAGGGTTGTTTTGATGTTATATAGGCTTAGGGGTATTTTGGGAATTTATTATGTAACATACACCTCTTACTCATCTCATAGATGTGTCACTCACATGAATGAGGGCTATATGTGTACCCCCCCCCCCCCATATCTATGAAGGCCATAAGTGTGGATGATATTAAGATGCATGAGGAGTAGTATAAATACCCCATGCCTTAGTCTATTTGTAACTTTTGCCATTTCTACTAACAAGTGCAACCCTTTGTGTGTGTTTTTGTGTGTGTGTTCTCATATTATTATTATCTTATCTATAAACACTCACCTATAACAACTAACCGGATCGTTGGTTCTGCCCTTGATCCGATACGCGTGTGATATTCAACTTTTGTTTCGATCCTACTTAGAAAACTTCAACCGAACCATCTTGTGTAGCACTCATGCAAGAATAAACAAACTTGTCGTTGACGGTTTTGGTTGAGGATCGTGTTTGACACGGGGTCCTTAAAACAGAATCCGCGCTTCCTCTCAGATGGTCTGTCTCTCAGGGTACAACAACTGGAACGGTAGTGTACTACTGGAGATGGCTCTCAGCCAGAGATAACACCAATGTTTTTGTCACAATTTACAGTGCTCCTCTCAATTTTGATGAGAGATTTTGATGATAGATTGTTTCTGTGATTAATTTTTGTCTTAGAGAATTTCTCATTCTTTTTCCCATAAAATTGAGCAAAAAGACTCATATTTTATATTGACAAAAATATGAAACATTCTTACAATTAATATTGTAATTAACAAGATTTAAAATGTAATAAACAATAATAAATTGCAATAAGATGGATTAAAGTGGTAAACACAAAACTCTCATTTCCATTAATGATTAATGACACGAATTGAAGTGGTCGACAGATTGACTTGAAACAGTGGGTCTCTAACGCGTTGCGGGTCTGCACAACAACTGGCATACCAGTCCGTTGTGCGTGCAAATGAAGACGTCATGTGCGCACTACTACGTCGGCCGCGGATGCGTCCTCTGCAAATACCAGGTTGCCACCTGGTGATGCGCTATGCGCGCGTTGGCTGAACCACACACGTGCGCAACGCCACGTCATCCGCGGATGACCACTAGTGTTATTTGGAACCCGTCACGCCAAGTGCCAAGTGCGTGACATTGCGCCCATCGCCCACGTCACGTGCGCACAGACTAAGTGTGCTTCGCACCCTTTAGGGTCCCCACTAGTGTTTGGCTCAAGTTAAACAATATACAAGGTGTATTCTTCCTTATCAACCACTTTATGTTTTATCATCCCACCAATGTGGGACAAGTTGACAAAACTTAATCCATGGTCTCATCTTTGGTTGTTCCAACCTACAACTTTCAAACTTCGATATCTCATTCATCTCAGCTCTGTTTTGGACATAGTTTGGTTCGTTGTGGTACTCTCACATTATAGTACACAAACCAGGAAATAATTATTTATATAACACATATATAAATACATTTATTTAAGTCCAAAATTTATGAAAATTCATTTTCACTGTCATTTTTCCAACACAAATCACATCAATTTCATTCACGTTTACGACCCAAATAACACTTGTGTCTAATTTAAAGTTTGGAGGTTAGGTTTAAAAGTTGAGCATTAAGCTAGAAAAATATTATTATCTACTAAAATCTTTTAAGGTGTATGAACTTTTAAATAATATTTAATTATAACTTTAAGTCCTATTGCATGCAAGTAATGAAACAATCAAGTTGGATATGCTACTTGCTCTAGGATAACTTGGCTCAAAAATACAAGTTGGGTGTACTATGTCCTTCCTATAATGAAGATCACCAAACAACAGTTGGCATAAACTTTATTCAGATGTAGGTATGCTACTATTGTTTGGTCTGACATTAATATTTCATGCTGGAAGATCAACCCTAACACCCTGCAATCTTTGTCAGATCACACAACAATAATCGAAGCTGCTCGAATACTTGACCGAATCAAATAATTAGTAAGTCTTGGTGGAAAGAATAACTAATTATTAATTATCGTTTTAATGCATGTTGATGGTAGAAAACATAAAAAAGAACATAAATTAATAAGTAGATCAGTAAGACATTATTGTTACATAATTAACTACTAGTATTATTATACTATGGATTTTTTTATGTAATATTTACAACGTCTTTTAGTGAGAGGAGGGAAGTATATAATCAACAAATCAAATAATAATCACTCAAACCATGATTAACATTCTTGATTATAAATATAAATTATTTATGCATGATCAATGGTTGATTACATGCATGTTATCTTCATTAATGTTGGATCTCATTGTCCCTTAAAGGTGAACATTTTAGTTTCTCAAATCTTCAGACAGAGAACATGAACACACATATCCAGAGAATGTGTTATCCCTTGGAGGAAACCAATATTAACGTACTTTGCACATAATCCTTAAAAAAGAAAGAAGCAAATAGAACTATGTTCATGCATAATTTATTGTAAACGAAATCAGGCAGGAGATTGTATCCTTGATGTACTGAGTAAATGACAACTTTTTCATGTTACAAATTTACAACATTAATTAATATATAAGAATAGAATGCATTACCCTTGGATTTATTATCACATTTTTCACATACCACTTAATACATGTCGTCTTTAGAACCATCCACATACGAGTATTATTTTCTTTAGTTGGGCACTATTGTTGCACACTAACACTTCATAACTAAATTATTTATCTCAACAAACTACCTAGCTATTTCTTAATATAATTATGTGAATGATATAAAGAAGCATATTTAATTTATCATTAAGTATTTATTTCACTGAAAAATAGAATTATGAATATTTAACTCGCTGATGCTTGTTGCCATCTGTTTTTTACATTTGTGTTAATGTATACGAGTATGTTATATATTTTGTGAAATCAACCTACACATGGTACTTATCATGAGAGGAAATTCATGATACAATCTGAAACACGACACAAAAATAAAAAGATTTTGGGTCGGCTACACAACCCATTTATTATAATTTATCATCATCATACTCAGTTAATCCCACATATAGCAAAGCTAAGGTAGGGTCTGAGGAGGGTAAGATGTAGACAGCCTTACCTATACACCTAAGAGTAGAGAGGCTGCTTCCAGTGAGACCCCCGGCTCGATGTGGTTTAGTATCAAGTCTTAGACATAAGGCACAGAACACTTAGCAATCGGGACAAACCCGATCAGTGCATGAACCCCTTTGTCTTTTGGCTATCAACGCCACCACATGATGCATGATTAACCGTCCGTCTTTTTAACGTTATTTTCACGAAATTAGTAAAATAACGTTAAAACTAATGCAACTTTACTTTTGCCCCCCGAGGGCCACACATATATAAATTATATGCGCACACCTGGTACACATCCCGGTAATAAATGGCTTAACCAAAACAGATTATACACAACTCGTTGAGGTAAGCCTGAATTTGTTAAAATAGATAAGTGGTTATATCCACTCGATCAACTGTTTTCGCGTTCAATCCTTCAAGTAATCAAGTTTACCAAACATGTTTGTCCAGTTATTGATTATCACATGTTTGATTAATTGATTATTAGATTATATGATTAGATACCTATTTAGCTATATGACATATAACATAAATCTGGCTTCATGCAAGAGCGGTTAACTACTGAAGTGATACACATTACAACGAGATTAATGGAAAAATATAGGGAGAAGAAACGAGATCTATATATGATGTTCGTTGACTTATGAAAAGGCATATGATAATGTGCCACATGCACTGATTTGGGATAGTTTAGAGAGTATAGGGGTTTCTGAGAAGTATATAGACTTAACTAGGGATAAATATGTTAAGACCAAAATTAGTGTTCGTACGCTGACAGGCTAATCGATTTCTTCCCTGTGGATGTAGAATTCCACCAAGAGTCGGGAATGAACCTGTTTCTTTTCGCGGTTGTTCTAAATGAGTTGTCAAAGTCGATTTAAGGGATAGTTCTGTGGTGCTTGCTTTTTGCGGACAATATTGTGCTAATTGTGGAAAGTAAACATAGCCTGAATATCTGATTAGAAGGAGTGCTACTCATCTTTAGAGAGCAAATGTTTAAGGATTAGTCGCTCTAAGAGAAAGTATCTTCACTATGATTTCAGTGATGCAGGCGATGACGAGGATATGCAGATCACCATAGACGGCCAAGTGGTACCCTTAGTAACCAAGTTCAAGTATTTAGGATCATATGTTCAGAAAGGTAGGGAGATATGTAGGATCGACACAAGATTTGATGATATTGTATGCGTATGATCAAGTCAAAAGGAGGAATCAATTGACCGATTGTTGTTAGAGATGAGATGTGATTGATGAAAAGTAAAGATACGAAAAACACACACAAACACATTCAAACTTGGGCAACACTTCGTTTAGGGTTCAAAGCAAAAGTTACAAATGTTAGTGCAAGGGGTTCTATTTATAGGGCAGCCCCTCACGCCTGGATCCTTCCAGGCGTGAGGACTCTTACGCCTGACTTTGCTAGGCGTATGGACACTATACACCTGGTAAGGTTTACAAAATTTCCATTTTTCCCCTAGGACCCGTTTTCACCCCATAAACGTCTAGGAACATATACAAAAGATCCTAACTACATATCTAAGCTAGGGACATAGCCGTAGGGTGCACTAACATACTCTCCCTTGGACCTAACTAGTTATCTTCAAAACCCGCAACACCACAACCAACTTAACACTTTGATCAGCAACATCTTCATGCTTCAAAACCGGGAGCTTCGACCAATCACATCCCAAATGGATATTCTTTGCCACACACTATCTGACCATCTTCTCAAAACGCACAGCTTGATCTGCATCCTGTTCTTGGAAGTACATCTGTTTCTAATGCAAAGTCATCATGTCAGCTTCAGACAGATTCACCAGCCACATCGTTTCGAACACTCTAAGCTTGCGAAAGATCTGTGGATCATTCTTCAACACAATAACTGCTTCAGAAGTAAGTCATAATACCAGAAAATAAACGTATCCGAGAAATCCTACTCAGGTAGTGTAATCTTGTGCTTCCAGATTGGCTTTCCAGTGATATGACGAAATTCTGTCGACTGGTAGCTTTTCGGTTACTATGGAGTCACGTACACCCGCCTTGTGTTACTTTCCTTCCCAATCAGGCTCTTGATCCAACGCGTTGTTTGACTTTACCGATTTCAACTTGGCATGATCACGATTGTACCAGTATGGTAAGGACTTGATCTTGTAGACACTTTCAAAGTATAGTATGTTGCTTTCAAACTTAATTCCGATAGCATTAGCTTGAGCCACATACCTCCAGCTAACAATATTACCAGACATGAGATTCCATTTCTGAATCATCTTTTTGGCTTGGACTGGCTCAGTTTTTCTCCTTGAATATCATGCCTCACACGCCACTTGGACCCTTTTCTTTTTTTCCTGATTTATTTCCGGTTCACATAGTAGTTGTGACTTCAACCATTTATCAACCTGTTAAAAATCATGAGAAGTCGACACTGGAATCTCAACACGTATCTCTTCATCCTCTTGGATGTATTCAGGGTATTCCTCAGCAGTGATGTCTTCAATTTCAATGTCATCCAACAGATCTTCTTCATTAAACTGCTGAGAACTATTTGTTGGGATGACTTATTCATATCTAAGACCAAATACCCGGGCTACTTCTTCTCTGGTCCAAATACCTTCCTCCAGATTCATGTACAGTGTAGTAACTGGGTTCCCATAATCATCTGGGAAGAACATGTTTTAGAATTGTTATGTCCATTCAAGTAGCACTTCTTTCGATGCTACAACTTCCCTAAATACCCTCAGATGTTCTTATGTAGGACCTGATTGGTTTGATGATTCACCCATACCAGATCCCCCACTCCTGTCATGAGATTCTTTAGATCTCTTCTCTCAGAACTGGGCACCAGCAGTCTTTGTTTTGCGACTGCTGGCCCCACCATGCGGACCTACATCTTCGTCATCCTTACCATCAGAACCATCCTTTCCCAACTCATGGTCATCACCTTCATCATCTTTACCTTCATCATCCTCATCTTCATCATCATCACCATCATCCCCGTCACCCGCTGTGAATCTCTTGTGCTTGTTAAAGTATCTTCTCTTTAGCTTCTTGTTTGCAGACTTTGTAGATGCACGTTTTGCGACTAATGCACGTTTTGTGACTAATGCTTTGGATTGTACATAAAAGTTGGTTTTGTTAATGTCGTGGGGTCGAAGGTGAGTTTTTGGTAGGTCGAATGTAGAATACAAGGGTCGAAGGAAGTACAAGATGGTCGAATGAAGATCTTGAAGAAGTAATGTGCTGATTCGAACAAGAATGAAGGTCGAAGGTGCACATTCGACCACATCGTGGGGTCGAATGTGCAGCCTATATAAGGTCAACTTTTGTTTTTCTAATTAGCTTTTGCCATTTCGTGTGTGTGTATTGTCTAGAGAGTCTCTTTGTGTTCTGGAAAGTTCCTAAGCTAGTTTATTTCATTGTAAACCCAAGTGTAAAGGTTTTATATCAATGTTTATTAATGAAATGATGATTGAAAAGGTGAATTCGTGTGTTTGATTCGATTACTATCATTTTGTAACTGATCTAGGGTTTCCGCACCTGGATTAGTAGACTTGTATGATCAACTAACGTGTTGTTGTAAAAACGATCCTCTACAGACTCAACTATGGCAAGACGATTCACTGTTTCATCCCGAGAGTCGGTTAACAGTCGAATCTCTTGTTCATTGCTCGTTAGCTTCAGCATTGCCGCATTAACAGTTGCAAAAAGTCTTCTATTTTCTGATCTTGTTTCATTGATGATCGTTAGGAACTAGCGATCTCGCTGCTTGGATTCAGCTAACTTGTGCTGGTTCTCCATATTCTAAGCAGTCTACATATGGAGCATGCTCGCTAGGTTGTTAATGTGTGTCTGGAGAGTTGGACCGGTATATGTGGTTGGAACTGGTGAGATGGAATGCATGAATGGTGTTTGTTGAGGTTGTTAGGGAAGTTGGAACTGTGGGACTCCGATCTCAGCAGTCAGTCTTTGCAGTTCTGCATCAACTGAAAACTGAGTGGATGAGGATGGCATGGAGGCTGCAACTGAGATAGACTCAGTAAAGATTGCAGTTCTAGCTATGGTCGGTTGAGAGATTGGGATTGTGGTTAAGGATGATGTGGTGTTTGCTGTACTGATTGCTGCAGTGGTTTTGGTTTGAGTTGTTGTGAATGAGAGTTTGATCATCAGCTTGCTTGCAATACTCATTCTCCTAGATTTATTGGGAAGCTGCAAAATTTGTGGTCCTTTAGACAAAGCTTTGGCTTTATGCTTTAACGACCTTTCATCTTCTTTGAGTGCTTCGTCTATCTCATCAATATTCACAATGAACTTTGGATCTCTTTGTTACTCTCTCTACTTTTGCAACATCTCACGTTCTTGTAGGGTAGCAAGTTCGTGGATATCCTTAAGTCTCTCTTCTTCTCTTCTCAATTTCATACCTTTGTGAAGATTTCTTGTATCTTCGTCTTCATCGATTGCTTCATTGTGAGAATCATCTTGTGATTTTCTTATGACCGGGACATCTTTAGCTATACCTTTTCCAAGATCACGATACCTAGTTCCAGAAGAGTCAACTTCAACCTTGGATTAACTAGGAGTTGTAGATGTTGGTTTCTCAATTACTGGCACGGAGATTCCTTACACAGTAGTAGCATCAGACATGGCTTCATTAAGTATTGGGGCCTCACGGGTCGGTGAAGGCCTAAGGAGATTCCCCTGAGGTCCTTGACCACCCTGCCCTTCATCACCTCCATCTCCCCCTCGAGGTTAAACCACCTCATTATCATAATGGTTGTCTGGGTGTCTCAATTGATCACGTAACGGCTCTTCATAATTGACACGAGCGATGTGACCTATCATTCTCTTCAAAGGAGGCTAAAGTTTCTTCTTGTGACATCTGACCCTTTTATTTTAACATTATTACAACTTAGCTCTTCTCGTATTTAAGCATTTACAATTTCGGTCTCTGTACTTTAAGGTTGTTCCGAAATAATTATATATTTAAAAAAACTTTATAAGTTAAACATCATTTTTCTTGAAAGTTGCAAAAAAAAAAAAAACTGCCGCTGTGCGTTTTTCCGGTGAGTAAGCGGCCGGAATCCGGCCAAGCTCCGTCAAGTGTCTTTTTATGGTTTTAATGTCCTTTTATCACACTAAGCAAAACTGTGAGTATACTTATCCCTTTTTTGTTTTCTTACACTTTTGGGGTGAAACTTACACTTGCACATATTCATAAACGTTTTTACATACAATTCATATACGTGTTATGCTTTGAATTCTTGTGCTTTATGCTTAAACATAGACGTAGTATACTTGTGATCATTACATATTCATAAACGTAAACATATTCATATACTTTGGGAGCCTAGTGGAAAGTATCTAAGCATGTGGAAGGCAAGTACCAATGCGAGAGGGAAGTCCTAGATCCCGCCTAGTGGAGAGTACCTATGCATATGGGAAGGAAAGTACCTATGCGTGTGGGAACTCCTAGCTTATTCTTAGTCTTTGTCATCATAGAGGTTAAATTTTGATTCGCATTGTGTGCTTACGTGTTTTCCATAATTGCCTTGAATGAATCATGACACTTGAATTGTAAACATTTTTATACATATATTATATGTACACAAAACTAAGTGTACTCACCGGCATTATTGTTGACGTTTTATTTTGTACATATTTCAGGGAACGCTTGATGATTGTCACTTAGGCATAATAAACAAGCTTTATGTATCATTTTGTTTTGTTTTGTTTTGAGACTTGATGTTTTGGTTTGACTTTGATGTATGGATTTTAATCATGAATTTAAATAATATTTACACTTTAGTACCATGAGCTTTTGAACAATCGTAATTACGTGACAACTCGATGTTTCCGCCATCGGTTGGGTTGTTACACTTCTTGTATGTCTTCATCCTGTTCAGTGTGGTGTCATCCATATGCTTCAATTCCATCTTGTCTGGATCAACCTTTGGTAAGTCAGGAATCTGGACATCAAATATCATCTATAAATATAATGGAACCATTAGTGACCTATTTGTCTTAAACTCCATCGACACATTCTCCTTCATATGATGGTAGATCGTCCCCGAGAAATTGAATGGCTTGTTAAGGATGAGAGCTATCATGGCTGACGACACTCTTTACCTTGCTACATCAAAATTGCTAACTCTTGGACCGATGCAATGTATGCAAACATGTAATAAGTATCGGTATCGTCGGCAAAAATTCGTCTTCAACCACATAGAAGTCTGTACAGCACCTTCATACTTCAACCTCTTGAACAGTCTTCGAATCAAAACAACAGAAAACTCAATAGGATATTCTCCATTGTCGTTCAAATGTAAAGCATCCCTGATGGATTGTTCGGTAATTAAGGCTTCACGATTGTTGACTCGACCTACAATCACGATAGAGTACGATTGCAGCCGAGCTCTGTTGTTGCCCAGAATTGCCATTAATGGCTCAGATAGGGCATGTATCTCTCTGAAATTACAAAGAAGATCCTCGAACGCTTCAAGAAGTTAATAATATCAACGAAATCGGATGCCTTTGGCTTGACTGGATCCAAATGAGCACAGGTTATATATCGCCAATTTTTTAGTTTGGGTTGGTGACTTAACCCAAATTGGGTGTCAGAATCCAATAGGTTAATAGTACAGATTATTATGTCCAATTTTTTAGTTTGAGGAGCCAAAGACCAATTCCAAATAGTTTACGTTATTTAAATCCAATTCCCCTTTTTAGAAATTGACCTAGAAAAGTTAATTTCATATTCACGTGCATATTTTTCAAAAAGTTAAACTCATTTTTATCATGTTACGTACCTCGAGATAGCATTTCAGCATTTTTATCGAATTTTCAGTACCGTATCATTTTCGTGGTGGACTTATTGACAGTAAAGGTTTGGTACAGTACCGGTATTTCATTGATTTTACCTTCAAATACCATACCGTACTAAGCATTTTCGATACTGGTACACGTACCCAATTTTGTCGATTTTCAGGGTGGACTTATTGGCGGTAAAGGTTTGGTATAGTACTGGTATTTCATCGATTTTACCTTCAAATACCATAGTTTTTGAATAATATGTACGTGAATATGAAATTAACTTTTCTAGATCAATAGTTACGATCAGATTTATTTCGATTTTAAGGTTGTTACATCATTAGAATCCATCTTAATACATAACTATACAAGAATTTTATCTGCAATATATTCCCTAAAATCTTCTAAAAATTTGATGTTTCTTGGTTGAGTGAAATCAAAACATTAAATCCAGAATAAAACAATTACCAAATCTTCCAAAAGTAATGTTTTTATATTACTAAAGATCCAGATGAATTGAAGAGCTCGGCTTAGTCAAGAAACAAACAAAACATCTGTAAATGATATTCTTCTATATAACATTTAGGGTAGGAGCTTAGCTACAGGATATCAATTGGACAATAATAAACTATTAATTACTATTCTACCACTAACACTTTAATTTAGCAACATATGACATAATAACTGCTTCACATTGATAGTTATGTATTTATACACACTATAAAAAAATAATTTAACTAATCTAACTTTTATAACTGCTATATGATTTTTCTTTGATAACTTACGGTTGTTAATTTTAATTTTTCATGACATTCTGATGTAAATTTTGTTGACAACAGAGTCACGTTTAAAATAGGATGTTTTTCTTGGTATGGTAGGTTGTATAATTTATGAGTGCCGATGTTGTGATGGTACCTTGGCGAACTAAACTGGTTCTTACCAAACAAGTGTTTTCGATCAATGTGAATCAAATCTTAATATTCTTTCGGTCATATCACGATTTTATTAATTGATATTTCCTATTTCGGTTGCTATAACGAGTACTGTCACCGTAATGAAATGAATCGACATGGATCAAATTTCTACGGCGTAGCACGGGATGCTGGCGCAACGCGCCAGTTTTGATACACTAGTTATATATATGGGTGATCGATGCACAATCTAACAAAAAAAAAGTTTTAAAACGAAATTAACTATAGTTGAAACTAGGGGGGTAAACGAGCCGAGCTAGTCATGATGTATCCGAGATCGACTCGCTGAAACCAGAATCGAGTCGAGTTTGAACAAACTCGAGCTTTTATTGTGGCTCATTTATTAGATGAACTCAAGCCCAAACTTCACATAGAAATCGAGTTGCCTCGTGAGTCTAAACGAGTTTGTTTTATAAATTTTTTATTGTAACTATATTATATATAATTATAATAAAATAAATAAATACGAGATATCATATTGTAGAGATAAATTATAAATATAAGTATACATCTAAAGAATTTTAAAATAACATAAATAAATTACTTAAATAATTAGTATAGATAATAAACAAGCTCGGCTCGAACATGAGAAACTACTCATGAGTCAAGCTCAAATTTTAAAAATAGATCAGAGTTGAGCCTTCTACAAGTTAAAGAACCGAGCTCAAGGCTAAAACAACTCGGGCTTAGCTCGGCTTTTTTAACCCCTAGTTGAAACAAATCACTGTTACATCTAGTTCCCGACTCAACTAAGTTATATAGCATACTTACCATTGTTGACTCAAAGAATTGTAACACAATGTCAATGTGAATAATAATAATGAAACATAAACCATTTATTAATTTAAAATATGGGTTTCATTTGGTGTACTTGAATATAGGCCGGATTGGATAAAGAAACACTCAAAAGTATGTAGAAATTCAAATTGCAATGATCCTAAGATCATGTCAAGTGGACTGGAAAGTTTAATGCATAAGTGATGTTTGGGGGATGCATGCACCTTAATTCTGAAAGTATCCCCAACAAGCACATGGTCCCTTTGAATTATATTGGTCTTTGTTGACCAACACTATTTAAACTATCCCTAAGTTTGTTTAAAATATAACTTATAATCATCCAAACTTTGGTTTTTAAATATTGTTTGTCTGATTTCTGGTGTCATGTTCAAGTAACTAATCAAATATTTGACCGTATAATAAAGTCAGCCTAAGGGCCAATGATGGCGCCTAACTAATTTTATTCACGACGAACAAAATCTGTCATTGATTTCAATATTTCATGACAAGCTTGCGATAAAAGACGTTTACTACGAAGGTTTTGGTCATCGTAAATAGTCCTTTATGTTGTATTACCGGAAGTTTCCAGTTATTAAAGATATCGTTTTACGAAATAAATCATAGGCATAGAATCTGATTGGTCTTACAAAGAAAAGCCTACAAAACTTTCGAGAAACATCAAGATAGAGAAAGGATCAAAACGCAAAGCTTTCTTTTAATTTTTCATTCATAATTCTTCAAATGAAATTACAAGGAATTATATATGCTCTACTTAATCCTAAAGAGAAGGGAGATAAACTACACGTATGAAACATGGACTTACACTAATGCAAATACATAAACTGAAAAATGAAAATGTGAACGTGTACTACGAAAGAAAAGGTCAAACAAAAGTGGTGCTCCAATAATGTATTCGGGTATTGTGTGGATCCGTATCAGAATATGAAATCACAATCTTTCGGACACATAAACAAACTACGAGTCATTTTTCAAGTTAGCTTCATTTGATTGGTAGATCATTTTTTACTAAGGAGTCATATGCTTGTTACGTAAGTTATATATACTTGGAGAACACTCCAACTGCATGAGGGTTTCAAGAATTCATGCCCTAAAACTTAGATGTCCATTCTGAATCTCTGATTGGTAGATAATTTATATTCATTGTTGCAAATTTAAGAAGTCTAGCTATATAAACCTTCTATTCTTGTTTTATAAAGTTTTGTTGTGATTTTATCTGCATTTTAATTCTCGCCTTTCTTAGCTATATGACAATAGGATATCGTATTGCGGATCGTATGTATCTGTTTTGAAATGTGATAACTATATCGATATGGTTACCCTCCTACCACTGAAAAGATCACACAAGTCCGTGTATGATCAAGGTTTTTTGACATAACAATCATGTTGTTTATGAAACGTATGATGTGCCTGTTCATTTAACAATGTTATTACTTTAATTATGTGACTTTTATTTTTGAGTGTTTTCCTTTCATTTATCATTCGTTCTTAAGGCTATATGGTGTGCCTCCCCTTTCCCCCAACTCCCCCAAGTGCCACATCAGCGTCACATCATTTCCCTCATTTTCTCCCCCAAAGTTTGGAAATGCCTTCCCCCAATTCCCTCATTCCCCCTTCCTTTTTTTATTGGATAAAGCTTTATTAAAAAAAAAAAAGGCCCAATCACTTAATCCGGGGAGAAAGTGGAAATCCTCCCGAACTCACCGGAAATTCAACCGGGGGGGGGGGGGGGGGGGGTGTTCCCCGGTTCCCCGGACGCCACCTCACCTCCCCGGATGAGGTTCCCGCATGCACACCGATTAGTCTAATAATATGTTCTACTACTTTGTTTGGTACAAAATTTTACTACCTTGTACTTGAGTATCTTGATTCTTGATGCTATATTTTGTCCCATTATGACTATATTATTTCCAATCATATGCTTGTTCACATTAACCGTCTTCTTATGTGTTGGGACTTGGTTCCTATTGCTGCAATTTGAACGATACACTTCAAGCCTCAAATTCCCATCAAATATTTTCGCTTAATTTTTTTTTTTTTTTTTTTTTTTGTGTGTGTGTGTGTGTTTGTGTGTGTGTGTGTGTCATAGTGAAAATGAATGAGATGAACGTTGGCTAAGAAAACCGTCTAAAGCACATAACATTAACATGATTATTGACTTTACCTTTTTAAGGTCGAGTGTTCTTTTAACATTCTAAGAAGAGAGCTTAAGGGTGTGATTGGTTTACGAAATTTAACAGAATTTGAACTTTTTTTTTTCTTTAATTTGTTGCTGTACATAATTTGTTAGAATTGCAATATGAATTTCTAACTTTCTAACTCATTTAGGATTGTATTGTCACTTGAATATATTTCAAAATTACAATTCATTTGATAGATTTTATTCGCTTAAATTCGAAAGGCTTTGGTAACTTTCAATTACAAATCCATTTTTTTAACTTGAATCCCTTATAAGTTTCTTGAACCACACACCATAAGTCCATAAGCGTTTGAAGTAAATATGAAAGACCGAAACAAAAAGAATGGGATGGAATTCAAGCATTGATCTCCAATATCTTTGACAACATATATTAATGTCACACTCCCATGTAGTGCCACATGTCAAACTCTTGTTGGCTTATAATTGTATAATTAATCCTGAAATTTGATTGGATAGAACATATAATATGGAGGGGGATTGTAACTTGTAAGTACTAGTGGGAATGCCCGCGCGTTGCTGCGGGTGTTTGCCTTGTTTGAGAAACACATATATTGAAGGTTATTACGTATACAATCTTTTTTTTTTTTTGGATTTTGATTTAGTCCGACGATTGAATAAGAGTGAGAAGATGGTTGTTCATATGAAAATCGGGAGAATCACTTAAAACCATTTAATCTATCCCTGTTATAAGCATACAAATAAATCAACCCAAGCAAACTAAACGGTAGAACACTGTAGAAAAGAAAGAAACATATGTACGTAAAAGGTACAGAGACAAGGCACCTAAACCGTCGAACGGAACATTACTTGTTCTGTTAACCTACAGAAGATAGATAAATAGGTAAGAAACCTATCATATTTAGCAAGTATCAAAGTGTCATAATCAAACAAGCTAAAAAAATAACTAAGGGTAAAGCCATAACAATCGGTACGCTTTTAATTTAAAAAAGCCAAATCCATGCTTGAACACATAATAAACAGCCATGTACAACTAATAAAAAAAAATACATGTATTAAGGCATGAAAATAGAATGACATTGCCAAACAAATAACCTAAATGTCACCAATTGGTGAAAAGTATATATAACAAAGAAAGAAGATAGGACAATGAGTCATTATTGCTAGCCATCTCAATATCAAGCTATAACAAAAAAAAAATACATTGGTTAACTATAAAAAACCATACATCAATATAAAGATAAACATTTAACAGAAGTTGATGATGGCACCCTAGCTGAAGGTCGATCTCGTTGCCATCCGAAATGACGGTGTATACACAATGATTGCCGTCCTTAAAGTACAATACTAAAACTTAACTACCATGTCATAAAACTTCTATAACATGTAGTCCTATAAAATAATATCTTGATTAGGAAGTTCAAAGAACCACAAAAAATAGATACTCGTCATTCATCAACGATTCCTTCAATAATAGTACTCAGTTTTTTGCTTGCAGTAAGCTCTTTTAACAAAGCCACCCGGACAACAGGATTAGTAGACTTAAAAAGTCCTCCAAGCAGCAATGATGTTTTCCAACTCCAGTTATATGGGGAAATTAGCTGCAGTAACTAATCTCCTAAATGCTAAAATAAGCAAATTATCAAACAATACTCAATTAGCTTCAGGTAATCGTTTTATACCGTGTAGTAGCCTTACAAGGAAAATGAGGGCTGCAAATGCACCTTACCAGTAGACACACACACAAACACACTCTTTTCTAATCTATCAGCATTCTTCCACCAATACAAAACACATACAACCCCGAAAACACCGTTGAAATATATTCATACTCATGGAGAATGTCATATGTATATGAAAATATACTCGAAAGTCTCTAAAGGTAGGTAATCACAATAATCACAAAAGGCAAGAAACTTTTAACATAAACGAAAACATGCGTTAAGAAAGGGTACCACTAAGCAAAGCAAAAACTAACCATCTTAATCAGATGTATTCTACATAGAGAGACGTACCTGCAATAATTGGAGTGAGAGAGACGCGAATGAGAATTGTCGTTTATAGACGGACTGAATGAAAAACGAACACAGACACATAAATAAGCATATGTTCTTGTCCGTGTTTGTTCGTTAAGAAAATGAACTTTTTATGATCATTTACATTTGTTCTGTAATATTTTAAATACAACAAATGAACATATACCTATATATAAACGAACATAAAAAATAATATATAAAATCAAGTGATAACCTGAAGAATCAAGACTTAATGGGCTGTTGGCTCTCAAACATGGCTTGCACCTCACTTTCTTGGTAATATCTATTAGTTTATGTTTATGATAGTGTACAAGATCATAAACAAAACTAACTTAAGCGAACTTCATGCCTAACAGTTCAAAGTGTTTTGATTGAACATTGGGTCCGTATATAACACAGATTCAGTTATGTATGAAAAACGACTTGGGTTGCAATACAATATTATGATACTTAGGTTTTTTGCTGCAAGTGACGCAAAAATAATAGAAATATGCACACTATGTTTTAACAAGTATTAATAGGAATTAAACATTAATTAAAGCTCATCGAAACCTCTGTTAAGATAGGAAAAAACTATATTTTCGGTTATATTCAGAAATTAGAAGGAAGTTTAGTTTAAACTTCGATTTTTTGAATTTTTAAAAGGGTCTATGTTATTGTAGAACACATGGAATGACACTGAATTATAATTAAGCACCCCATGCTAATGGAATGCAAATCACCTAAATGGAAGGAATCACATTTTTACAGGAATGATTCATTCCATTCCATTCAGCCTACCAAACACTACCTTAGAATGTAGTCATGTACAATAATGTTTAGACAGCTCACAAAGGAAACAAGCATGTTGAGTGAAAAAAAAATTAAACATATACCTGGATGCTGGAGTCACGCTCCCCAAAGTGAACAGCATTTCCATATTTGTCTGCAAGAACTTGAACAAGAAGTATTATGCAGTTAGAAATCAACAAGTGGTAAACAAACACCTAAAGTAACTTACTTAAATGGTAGTGGTAAGTATAATATTAAAAGTTATGTTTGCCCACACTGTATTTCTTCCACTCTTGGCAATATATGTTCCTTTGTTGTTATAGTTCATTAATAATTCAGCCTATATGACAAAAAACAAAAAAGAGTTACCTGGAACTCAATGTGCCTTGGATTTATAATGCATTTCTCCCAATATACACCATCATTTCCAATTGCAGCTGCAGCCTTACTCTGAGCTTGCTATATTAAAAAAAAAATACTAAATCTTTGATAAATAAAATAGAGAAGGCATTTAAAAATTTGAATATGATAACTGAAAAAAAAAATGTTCAAGTAACATTCATTAAAGCTAGGTGTGGTATATTATTGCTACCTGCAACAACTTTACAAACTCATCACGTTCTTTTGCAAGACGCATTCCGCCTGTTGTAGCCTTCAGATAATTAAAAAAAAAATTTGACGTAAGCTTTTTATAAAACTAAGTTGCATTCACTCCTTATTTTTCCTTTGCAAAGTGATTGATTTTGGGGGTTATGATGTGCATTAGCTAATGTATCATGATCTGTCACATGATCCAGTTAATCTAAATGGATGAAGATTCATGATTTAACCTTTTCCATAAGATGAGAAACAAACGTTCTATCATATAAGTGAAAAATACATCTCCGTTTGGTGCATGCTTTTATAGCATACTATATGAACTTCTATTGTATAGCATACTTTTTATTACAACTGTACCATATTAATAAAAAAAATATCATCTACTTTGTAGTGTTCAAGTTTTGGTTCATTTAAATGTGGTAGAATTTGTTGGTCCATATAAATAAAGAGAGTTAAATCTTATATATAATTATAGATCAAGACCAGAAGTTCAGAACCATTAACAAGCAATCAAGCATAAGCCATTAAGCCATAAAACAGACAAAAGGGACTCTATGATTCAGAGAGGTCCAATAAATCAGTCTCAATATTGAGTGTAAAGAAATCTAAATAGTCCCTTATTAAGTGCAAAACCTGGTTTCCATTTCAATTAATTATGTAGCTTATCTGGAAATGTGAAGAAGTTTTTATGCTACATCAGAATAGTATAATGCCTTCTATATGCAACTAATTTTAAAATTTATCACAGCTTACCTTAATCATCACAGGGAAGCCAATCTCGTCAGCGAGCCTGATGCCTTCTTCAGTGCTCTATCAAGTCAATGAAAATACATCACTGAAAAGACTGATTTTTGCATCCAAAAATTTAATATGATAATGTCATGTAAATGAACTGAAATACCTGTAATAGACCATCACTTCCTGGTACAGTTAACATAAAAAAACTAAACTATAGAACAATAATAAATCAAACCGATAAATGTTCGCTTCACAGAAAATCAGTATAAACCGTAAACTAAAAAACCATATTAAATCAAACCAATACAAGTCCAAATCAAAACTGTAACCTAAAAGACTATACGATGCCAAAAGAAAAGAAACTAAGAAATAATCTAGAAAAACAAAAATGACTACTATGGTATATGTTACGGCTTTAACAAAGTTCTATTCTTCACAAGATATCCAGTCAAAATAACACATATGTTTAACCACAAGAGTTTCAGTTTTTATCAAACTACTAACCCCTCTAAACCTTCTTGTGTATTCCAAAGCACAATTTGCTTGATTCCATTCCAGTAATTAGTGTATCCAGTTTCTTCCTCATATCATCTGAAGCTCCTGCAAAATTCAATCACGAGCAACACTAAACATGTTAAACTCCTATTAAACATCAGTAACATTAATAAACATAAAAGAAACCCCAAATCAGATTGGATTGATAACATACACACACAATTAAACTAAACCCTAAAATCAATTGAAGCAAATAAGCAAAAAGACATTCAAAATCGTGTAATCTATGAGAATCAATTACGTTGTTTACCTGGTTTATATATAAGGACTTGAATTTCACAATCAATGTCATTCAAGTTGATCATTAGGTTACAGAACTTGAAGGGACAAGAGGGTATTCATGCTTTAATGATCTGTATTGATGGGCTGAAGAAGGCTAACGATTGAAGGGTAGGGATGGAAGAAGGAGGGTAGTATTGTAAAAGGGTTTTGAAATGGTAAAGGAGAAGGTGGGTAAAATGTCTAAATTACCTTTCTAAGTGTCATAATTGGCACAACTATCCCCATAATACCCTTAAATTTCTTGCTTAAATATGTTGTACAAGTTGCTTGTTAAGTTGTACGGAAATAAAAATTACAATGTTGTCCATCACTCTTCCTTTATAATGTATTATAGATTATAGATTATAGATATATATTAAAATACGATTTGTAGGGAAGAGAAGGATTGGCTCATTGGAAAGGGAAAAGATGGGGTCATGTTTGCACATGGGTTATGGTAAGAAAGGAAGACTACAAAATTATAGGATTATATTAGTAATTTATGATAAATAAGTATGGAAGACCTAAACTAATTAAACAAAGCATCTTGTATTGGTCTAACTACCCCTACATACCAAACTATGCATGTGGCGGGTTTGGAACTTTTAACATTAAGCATCTAATAAACGGTAGACTTGGTCTTTTGGTTCACTATGATTTGATCTTCACCGGAACAATCTTTATTTGGTCTTAGGTTTTAATTAAAATGTCAAAGTATTAAAATGTTAGTTTATATTTCAACAAACCCGAAACATAAGTTGCCTTCAATATGTGAATAATAATGGTTAAAATGAAAGAAGACGTTAAGTTCATTTACATACTAACCTTGAGATTTTCTTTTTACTAATTGGAATTCCGTCTACCATTATATTAAATTTAAAAGCGACAACTCTTGACACGACTAAAAACATGATGTGGACTTAGCAGGAAAAAAAAGACACAGGTTTCATGTCGACTTACACAATCCGCTTATGATGGTTCGGTCCCGGTTCACCCGTTATTATTTTTATGACTTTGATTTTTGATATTATAAGGTTAGTCATAATAATATTAGTTTTTACACACCATATTATTTTGAAATTATCACGGTCATACTAACCTATTAAATATTTTACCGAAAGTCGTGTACAACCCAACATCCAGCTAGAGGTGTGAATGACACGTAGCGGCTCGAGAGCTACTCGGGATTGGCTCGGTAAAAAGCTTGAACGATCCAGGCCTTAACGAGCCCGAGCCAGAGTTCGAGCCTGAAATATGACTTGTTTACTTAACAAGCCCGAGTTCGAGCCTTACATACAAAGCTCGTTTAGGTTCGCGAGCCTAAACGAGCCCAAACAAATGTTATATTATTTTTTTTATGTATGCGATTTTGTCATTTGAAAATGTTCAATTTTAATTAATAATACTTGTGAGCCGAGCTCATGCAGAGCATTTGCTCATTTAATTTATTGAAGTGAGCTCGAGCCGAGTTTTCAAGTCATTTAAAATTATTTTTAAATTACCTCGACCCAAGCCAAGCTCGAGCTCTTAGGTTTTACTTTCGAGCCGAGCTTGATTCTGAATAGTAGGCTCGAACTGAGCCGAGCTCGAGCCTAGTCAAGCTCGAACTCGACTCAGCTCGTTTACACCCCTATATCCAGCTTATAACTCGTCAATATGTATGACTCACTTATAAAATGGGTAAACGAGTCGTGTTCGAAGTGACCCGAATTTATGTGTGTGCGGGTTTAGTCTAAATGTTTGACACGAATAACAATATTGGGTTGGGCTTGGGTTACACATTTCAACCCCACAACCCGTCAATCTGCTAACCTACCACCCTGACACGATCAGAGCCGGTTCTGATGATTCTAGTGCCTTATATGAGCAAAAAAAGGCCCTTGGCCCTAATGAAATCAATCTCGCACATTGCAGCGAGCATGAACTCGATCGGTTTTGATGTACTCGCTATAGTAAACGAAAAAAAAAAACAATCAAAAAATACAAACGGAACATGCCTAAAAAATATTATTTTGAAGTTAAATTTATTAGTTATAATTTAATGGTAAAACTTTAAACTTACAACGACTTTTAGAAATTAATAACATGATTTCTTTAACCACTAGAAGGGATGCAAGGCTCTTAACCACTAGGATAAACATGTTTTCTTTAAATATATGGTTCTTTATATTTATATATACAAAGCATAAAAGAAAAAAAATAATTAAATATTCAGGCCCATGGAAAAAAGGGCCACCGCTGGGAGTGCGGCTCACCCACCCCTATAACCGGCCCTAGACACGATTGACATCATAATTAAATTTTTACGGTGGTGCGCGAAACAAATATTAATCAGATTTTTAAATTAGTTTACACTTCTTATGTTAAGAAAGTTTATATTGTATATTTTCTCTTATATTTATAGCTTAATGATTATATCATAAGTTTCACTTAGAGTAATAAAATTGACACCGGAAAATATTCATAGTTTATCTGAAATAACGAATTTTGATTTTCTTATCATATGCAAGTGAGACACTTGTTATATCAGTTAAATCAAGATTAATTTAATCTTAAGATTATTTATTTATCTTATAAAGCAAGCACCCATACACCTCTCCTGTTCTTCGTCTATCGATTCTTAAAAGAATATATATCACTTTTTCATCGGGGTCACTTTTGAAAGAGTTAATAGCCAAATTCATCGGGGTCACTTTTGAAAGAGTTAATAAACTCCACACTTTATGTATTATCTCTATTACCTTATTAAGAAGCAAAGGTGACTAACAGGGTAATTTTATCACATTTTTAAGACGGGAGTCCAAATGGCTCATGTTTTAAACCCTAAATGTCATGTAAAACTTTCCTATAGTACCCTTGTTATTGCTTTATCCACTTGTATAATGATATGAATATATCAATTAGTGACTCCCTACATACATGCATTTATATGATGACTCTCCATATATTTAACTCATATATTTTTATTACTCTTGTATTTATGTAAGGCCTATGATGCTTCATATGCTTCACTCCTATATTTTTATTATTTATGTAGTTATGTGTTAGAGTCTCTATAAAATGAACAAATATACTTGATATGAGGATACAACAGGTACTAGAACAACATCATGTTTCGATGATTCGGAAATTTTAATTACAATACTTTGGTAATTCATTAATGTAGTCATGTTCCTACTTGCTTTTCTTTGTACAAGTGGATAATGCAATAACGTAGGGTACTATATGAAAGTTTTACATGACGTTTAGGGTTTAAAGCATGAGACCTTTGGACTCCTATCTTAAAAATGTGATAAAATTACCATGTTAGTCACCTTTGCTCCTTAATAAGGTAATAGAACAACACTCATGTTTCGATGATTTGGAAATTTTAATTACAATACTTTGGTAATTCATTAACGTACTCGTGTTCCTACTTGCTTTTCTTTGTAGAAGATGATAATAGAGACGAATATCCTTTTGATGAGGAGTTCGAGTTCAGTAAAGGTAATTTGTTTTATTTTGTTTTTCATATTTTGTTTCATTTACATTGTTGACTTTTGGTCATAAACTATATAGTTATGAACTTGATAGTTTAAAGTAGTTGTATATGTATTTGTAAGTGGTAAGAAGTTGTTGGATAACTAATATAAATGATTATTATTCATATTTGAGAAATGAGGTTTTATATGGTATATACATTTTAAAATGATTATTATTCATATTTGTCGCAACCCAGTTAGTATCCAAAGACTTATATGTTTATTTATTTCTCTTTATATGAATCAAAATCAGGTAAAAGGTGATTTTTTACATAATGTAGAACCATGATGCAGCTTGCACCATTTGATCCAACTAAAAGAAGAAGGTTATTTAAAATGTAAATTGTAAGTCGAATTTTGATTAATTTGTTATTCTCTACAATAAGTATTTAGTATATATGAATATGAAGTACATGCATAGAGCTACAGAGGTGGCGTTTTTGACCCATTCTCTTATAAATGGGTCAATCTTTGTTTGGTCAAAAGGATAAAATAAAAGATTAGGTTAATATAATAATATGAAACGAGTCAAAAATAGGTTGAACATGTAAAAATTTAACTGATCGAATACGATGAATCTAGACCTTTCACTGTGGACAAAAAAATGTTTTTAATCATGGAAAATGAAGTAAAAACAATAATGAGTAGTACTCAGGATACATTTATATGAGTCATATGTGCTATATATGTTACTTTCATATGAGCCACAGAAGTGAAAGTGTGTAGAGATTAATATATTAAGGTAATATATTTACTCCGAGATTTGTTTTTACAACAACTTTAAATAAAGGCTTAAGTTAATTCTGAAGTATTACTTGGTCAATTATAAAAATCTATGTTGAAGCTTCATTGTTTTTATTTCTTACAAAATTTTGGTGATCTGGTCAACAATGTGAAGTAAAAAAATTGATTTTTCATCTTACAAACCTTTTAAGAATTTCATTTTGTATGAACACCAAAATATACTTTTTCATTTATTTACAAATCGAAAGTCGGTATTGTTAATGCTCTTTAGTCCTTATTTATGAAATTATAGTTTTAGACACATGCATAAAATATATATTACCAAGTGCTGTCAAATTTATGACTCTTAGGATGGTATCTCCAGCTTCTGCTTCTACCAATTTCTTTTTGTTTGGCAAAATACAGCGGACTTAAGAGTGGATTCAAGTATAGATGTGAAAGTACAAATTGTAGGTGAAGAACCGGAGAATATAATGCTTTGTTCTCTATGAAGGAAACACTACTAATATCTATGCTCACGTGCGGAGTTTCCTACTAGTATTATATTATGTATCATTTTAACTAACTGAGGTAAGGTGACTTTATTAAATCTTCATATATATATACACACACACGGTTCGTATTGTGTTATTTGATAAGCTGTACAGTAGTTTCTTTGTCAAAACTGAACACACCTTGTCTTTATTGATAAGAAGCAACTTAATTTTCCACCATTTTTCACTATCATATTCGCTCTTATATAGATTCACCCACACAACTACACACATTGACGACTTTAGTATACAAAAAAGACTAAAGGTTATATCAATACTAAACTTCAAAGAACCTTAAATTTGAAAGACTCTTAAAAGCTTGGGTTGGAGTCTATGGTTTAAAGTCATCTTCTTTAGCATCGATTTGATCCCACAAATAATATTGAATGGGAGTGCTTGCTTTATATACATTTTTTGTATACAATTTTCTTATTCATCAATATGAGATGAAAGAACTTTACTCTTTGTATGCAAAATCACTCACATTCTCTAAATCTCTACAATCCTGAATTCTAGAAAAGCGAAAATTCTAAATTATACATATCCAAACCCATGAAAAGCATTTTTTTTAATGCGGTAATAGAAACCGCACAAATTATTTTAGAGAAAGAAGAAACTACATCCGAACCTGAAACACGGAAGGCATAGATAAAAAGAGATCGGAAAGGTAATTTTATTTTTTATGTTTTCTTGCTATTTTTTTAGTGTCATTATCATCATCATACTCAGTTAATCCCACAAATAGCAAAAGCTAAGGTAGGGTCTGAGGAGGGTAAGATGTAGACAGCCTTACCTCTAACCCATGGGAATAGAGAGGCTGCTTCCAGTGAGACCCCCGGCTCGATAGTGGCTTTGTATCAAGCCTTGGACATAAGGCGCATAACACTTAGAGATCGGGACAAACCTGATTGGTGCATGTACCCCCTTGTCTTTTAGCTATCAACGCCACCACATGATGCATGATTAACCGTCCGTCATTTTTAACGTTATTTTCAGAAAATTAGTAAAATAACATTAAAATTAGTGCAACTTTACTTTTGCCTCCGAGGACCACACATATATACATTATATACGCATAGTCGTAAGGGGCTTTGCTATTTTTTTAATGTAATGGATTTATTTTTGTGAAATTAATATATTTTAGTGCAATTACTAATTTTTTAGTGTAATTGGTATTTTTCGTGTAATTAATATTTTTTAGTGCAAGTACTAATTTTTTCGCGCACTTATTACTTTTTATTCTAATGGATATTTATTGAGCAGCTGAAATTTATATTCAATATAGGTACTCATAATATGTTGGTGGACGACTAGTTTGCTGAAAACCCGATATACACTGAGGAATGTTTAAGCATCAGTTCTGAATGATTCATTGTCTTTTCCTATGTGTAGCCCCGATGATTTGGCAAATTTTAATAAAATCTTCACATTAAGGTGGAATGTTAGAAGCAAAAGGGGATTTACCACTTTACAAAAGATATTAGTAGGTCAAAATGCACAATACAATGGCCAAGGGTTTTCCTTCGTAAGGGACCAATATAAGCAGGTCGTGAATCCAATAGCGTTATCCATCGTCAAAGTTGGCTTGATAAATGATTTTTCTAAGAACCATTGTAATCTACGTTTAATGTCTAAGCATAATGCAATAAAGGTAACATGACACATGTATATTAATTGTAATTGAAAAAGTGTATTTGTATCTGTATTTGTATACGTGTACATGTAATCCAAAAAGTGTAAAACAAAAAAGGGCTAAGTATACTCACTGTTTGCTAAGTAGGTAATACTCAACCTTTGGTAAGTTGAATGTAAGAATGAATTACGAGGAATTCAACAAAAGGTATAAGTAAAGTTTATAAGTGTATTGTCTTAAAAGTATAGGAGTAAATTGTCAAAATGCTTGTTTAGACACCCAACTTGCTTTTTATCACTGGTAACCCTGATGTTTCATTTTGGTGCCATTTTGGACACCTTTTTTAACTCAGTTAGAAAAGTCAGTTAACTCCAGGGGCAATTTGGTCATTTTATGTCCTCATGGGCCAAATTATCAGTTAATGGAAAGTCATAAAAAATAAAATTCAAACCCCTTTCCCTCCTCTCTTTTCCGGTGAGAAAAACCGGCAAACTCCGGTACGTTTTCGGCGAGAATAAAACCCGGATTTTAATGCTTTTTATGATCCGATTTCGAATCCCATACGTTTTGTCATCAAGTTTTAATAATCTCCAGCATTTAAACAAGCTATAAACATGATTTTATTGAGCTTTGAATTGGGTTAATGTTGTGTAACGGCCGAAATATTGTAAACTCATCATTTTTCATGACTTGATGCCTTCTTTTCGATCGATATATACAGCTTGTTAGTCCGATTCTTTTGCCGATCGATATATACAGCTTGTAAAGCATCTGGGCCCATGGTTCAACCTAATCTGGATAATTTAGAAGTTAATGATGAGAGTATGCTCACTGTACGCAGGCAGGTGGCATTCCTTACAAGCTGAATAACGACCGGACAATCAGAATTTGTGTTCAACCAAGTTAGTCAGTGGCATTAATAAGCTGCTTTTGTATACTTCGTTTCAAGGTTACTTGGAGGTTTTTAATGTATGGATAAACGTGTATGCTTCTATGTAGATACTCTGCTCTGTACTGGCAGCAATAAAACTTATTGAGAATGGGTGAAATCAAATTTTATATAATTTACCTTTCTTGTATCTAATTTACGAGAGTGTATAGACTATTTGTTTTAACCTAATTTAACATTTTGAATTAGGTGATTGACAACTTCGAATAACTTAAACACTATCGCCTAAAGTTTGTTGTCTCAGGGATGATTATGATGAGACTATAGAAGTAGATACTGTGTTGACTAGTCAAAGGGAGAAGGATGGCAAGTCATCATCATTTCAACATAATAAGACTGCAAAAATAGATATTGCTTTGACTAATCAAATGGAGAAGGAGACGACCAATGTTTCCAGAAAGGTAGAGTCTATAGTTACGAAAAGAAAACGTGTTCATTTTTCAGATACCGAAATTTGTTACCCACAAGTAAAAAAAATCCAAAAATTACCACAAACTCGACTCAAAGATCCTTCAGTTGCAACTATAATTTGCAAACGATTGACAAAAAATAAAGCTAGACCTCGTGACAAAGTTAACAATACGTTATTCCAAGATCTAATGTTCTTACTTACGAGTTTTTCCGTCAAGATACATAAAGAAATCAAGGTTCTAATTCAAGGTTTACATTGGCCGTTACACAACATTAACCCAATTCTCACCGGAAACGTACCGAAGTTGGCCGTTTTTTCTTACCGGAAAAGAGATGAGGGAAAGGGGTTTGAATTTTATTTTTTTATAAATTTCCATTTATTTTTTTATAAATTTCCATTAACTGGAGTTAACTGACTTTTCTAACTGAGTTAAAAAATGTCCAAAATGGCACCAAAATGAAACCTCAAGGTTACCAGTGATAAAAATCAAGTTTGGTGTCTAAACAATCATTTTTTGGCAAACCTCGGGGGCCATTTTAGCAGTTAACTCAAAATATAGAGTTTCTAGGATTAAAGACGCTTAAGGTTTTCTAGACCTAAATTGAGAAAATTACAGTCTGGAATTATTAGGATTTAATTCAAGGTTTTGATTATGATTAAAATGTAATTACAATGTGAAAACGATAAAATAAACATCAAAATATAAACAAATAAATATGCTTAGGTTTTTATATGATAAATAATAATGTAATGAATATTTTTTATTCTAATATTATTAAGATAGATAAATAAGTAAATAAATAAAAATGATACAGATTAAAAGATTATTTGATAAAAGGATTTTGAGAAAAATAAGTATTACATATAAAAGCTAAATTAATTAGTTTTTATAACATTTGATTTTATTTTCTGTTTTAAATAGAATAAGTAAAAAAATTAGTTGGCAAAATTTTTTAAGAAAATAAAATAAAAATGTAGTTTTATAAATTATTGGATTTTTTGTGACAATAATTTTTATTAAATACAAATATTTTTAAATGAAATTTATTAGTTAAACATAATAAACTCAAATAAAATTTAAAAAATATATAGAAAAATAATAAATTTATTTAGTAATGAACTTTCTAAGTTGAGGTAATTAAAAAATAATTTTTTATAATTTTTTTTTGTATTAAAATTATTTAAAACAACTTTATAAAGTTTAAATGATTAAATAGTGTTAAAATGAATAAAAGTATAAAAACATGAAGTTTTTACCAAAAAAAACTTGAAATTAACAATATGCAATCTTAAGTTTATTGTTTATAAAATTCTTCTAAGTTAAGATTGATTTATGATGAATTTATAATGATTACCGTATAAATATTGAATTTAGAATAGATAAATGATAATTAAAAGGAATGAAAATAAAAAATGGATCAAGTGGGGATCGAACTCGGGTCCAAGACCGGGCTAAGGTTTTAATCCCAAGCCCAGACCCCAGACCATCGGGTCTGGGCCATAAACACGAATGTAGTATCAATCGAAAATTATAAAACATTAGTTACAATTTAGTCCTAATTCCTAATCTTGATTAAAAACCTTAGAATTCTTATTCATATCAATTGAAACCCTTACTAAGTATGATTAGCAAATTAAACAGAGGGCTATTGATGAGCATGTAAAAATGAGTCGGATGACGGTAAATAACCGGACTAACCAGCCATTAAACGCTGGAATTGACTTGGCCATTGCCTAAGGATTTTGATTGTAGTTTCTGATGGAATAACCATTTGTGTTTTGTGAAACTAATATAAGGTAAGTGGTCGTGAAAGTGTTCTGAGAACAATGGGGAGTTCAGTTTATATATACATCAAAGAATTGAAACAGGTTCGTGTTTAGGGTTTTAATACGTATTATTGGTTACAGTTTTGATTAAATTTAGCGGTTCTATGATTGATTGGAACATTGAAACCAAGATAGGATGATTATGCATGATTAATCGACATTATTAGTGGATTGAAGTGGATTAAAAATGCTCAATTACATGTTGGTTACACAATTTTGTTATCGTGCTTGTAAATGGGTCAGGTTGGTTATTTGGGTCAAGAAGGTGGTATTTTAGGGGGGAAAGGTTTAAAATCTTTCAGGTTTGACATTATCGGCTCATGAACTCTATAAACCTTTCAATATCCATAAAAAAACTTTAAATTTTAAAATAAAACCTATTTCAAATTTATAAAACTTTATAATTTGAATATAATACAAATTTCATAAAAGTTGGAAATAAATTTCATATTTTTTATCAATGGAATAAATACCATTAATTTATATATTTTTAAAATATTTTAATTAAATTATTTCTTAAATAATATATACGTAAATTTTTTATTTGTAAATAAATAAAAACTTACAAAAATATTTTTAAAAATGTATTTGAATATGATTTTGTAATTAAATAAAAATATTTAAATCGTATAACAAATTCATATAAAATGAATAAAAAATATGGATAATGTGGATTTTAATTTAAATAATTGGAATATAAATTACTATTAATTGGAAATAAATAAATAAAAATACAAGAATGTTAGAGATGTTACTATGGGATGATGTTTGCTGCATGACTTGTATTATGTAGCACCTTAGTTGTTGAGAATCCTGGAGTCGTTTCATGCCTATGGCAGTGTTGTAAAAGTCACGGCTAGTCAGAGACTAGTCGGCGGTTTATCGGTGATCAGCCATCCACAAATTAATTTTCAATTAATCAGTCAAAAAATCGCTAGTCATTCAAGCTAGTGCTAGTCGAACCAGATTGCTCCTAGTTAGACCAATTTCCGGTCAAATTTCAGGCCTATTTCCGGAAAAATTGGTTAAGTTACCTCCATTCAAACCAAAATCGAACCAATCTAGATTCGTCTTTTAGATGAGGTCCACGATTTTGAACCTCATTGCGAATTGAATGAGGCAAATTTTGGGGCTAGGATTTGTGGTTTGCATTTAATAAGTTTTGAGATGGGAAGATAGAAAAGGACGACGTATGATGAACATGGGTAGATTAGGTTCTATTAAGTTTGGTACGTTAACAGTTAGTCCTCTCCATCATCACTATTTTACATTTGACCATCACACTTAAAATTTATGCATAAAAAGTATAAAATTAACATTATATACCCCCGCCTTCCATCATCACTAGTTTACATTTTACCCCAAACGTTTAATTTATGCATAAAAAGTATAAAATTAACACTATATATACAAAAATTTGTAAACTTATACATAAAAAGTCTAATCTGATTAGTCGCTAGTTGGTATCCCACGAGCTGACTAGCGCTTACCGAGTTCAACAACCATGCTAGATGGTGAAGAGTTAGAAACATAGATGTGTCGGGTTACGTACTACAATAGAGTAGATAAGCAAAAGGTGGGTATTGTGGTATATAAGTTAATGGGGGTCTATGGTAATGATACTTGAATCCTTAAGGGTAAAAGGAATTGGGTTAAAGCTGATTATGTGAGGCGTGTGGTTAAGCCACAAAAATATGATAGGAATGAGGTTCTAGACATTACACGTGTGTGTATACGTGCGTTTGTGTAAAGTAGCATTTTTCTAATATGTTTAACGTGGGTTATCAGATATGGGAGTCGTCGATGTAAGTGGCTATCGACGCGTCCTTGTAGTCATTACCTTACGGGGTGACGAGTTATTAGAGGCACGTTTATGTGGCAATTGGATATAGAGATATGCCATTGATGTAAGTGGTTGTTGATGATGTCCTATTAGTCATTTACTTTTGGGGTAGCGATGGATTCGAGTACGTCTTTCTGAAGTAACCCAATTGACTATTATGATTCTACCTTATATGCTTTATGTGTTATGCTAGATGATGAGAATGAGTAAAATGTGCACAATGTCTAGATGAAGATTCAAGTTTCTTGTATGGATACCTTGTATAATGGTGTATCGATTCGCGAGTAGTAGTTTGTAGCGACAAAGGGTTAAGTGGATGGAACAAGGGGTCGTGGTAAGAAGTTGTTGAGTCTTGGCAATGGGCTAGTTAGTTTGGGGTCTTCCACTTAGGTGGATACCAGTCCAAGGTGGGGCGTGATTTAAATGGTTACGGGATCTTATGAATCGGAGTTCTTGTGTTGCTAATAAAGTGATTTGATATTGATATAATTACTTTATTCTTACTATTAGAACTAACTCAGCATAATTGACTTTTGCATATGTTTGTTTGTTTATTGATGGTGGTAGAGATGTAGAGCTCTTACTTGTGAGTAAGGCTTCTCGTAGACTATGGCATTGGCATTCGTATTGTAGTGTATTCAAATTAATAGTTTGGTGTATGGTTGTTTCCTTTACATTAACTTAACAAATTTAATATAATTTTCCGCTGTGTGCTTTCAAAACTTAAAGATTCTTTTACGCTATGTTTCCGAGTTTACTTAAGGAGACAATAAAAAACAAAGGAAAAGAAAGAGGCCTCCTTTTCTTGTCTTGTCTTTTCTTTTCCTCTTAAAGTCTCTCCAATTTGGGAGGATAAAAATAACCTTTGTTTTCTTTCCATTTCCATTGTCTCCCTTCTTAAAACAACTCTGGAACTATCCTCCTATTTCTTTTATTTTCTCTCTTTAAAAAAAAAACTTTGGAAGAATAGTCTCCTTCTCTTTTTTTTTTCTTTCTTTTTCTTCCTTAAATGAGACTTGGAAACGCAATGTTAGACTTTATAATGTGATGATGTCCAGCTGTAAGGTGTCTGGTATAGAGCATTACAATAAATTTTAACTATCACATTTTTAGATGAAATTATAAAGTTCTTATAACTAGAAAACGGTAAAGTTCTTATAACCTCTCTGTTCCCCCTTGCAAGTATCTTAGTTTGTATGTTGAATTCCATCTTTATATTTTAATCTTTTAAATATAACTCTATCGTTACATTACCTGATTTCATTTGTTAACAAAATACCACTAAGTATTCCCAAAAATTTTCCCGTATATATTAAATAAACTTGATGTATAAAGTAATAATTTTACCATCTTTTTAAGATGGTATTTAAAGAGTCTCAAGCCAATCTTATCATTTTTTTAACAATTTCTTCCATTTTTGCACCTAATGTACAACATTTGATAGATATTATACAAATGACTAATGTTGCACAACCTTTCATCCCAAAAGTTTTTGAAACCGTTCCAGCATTAAATCATATATTGAATGGCCGGTGTTAAAAGAAATCCTTGATGATGTGGGAGTTGATGAGTTAGTTAACTTGAATATCAATGACTCTTGAATATCATAATAATTGAAGACTTTATATAATTGAATATGCGAATTGAATGTGCCCTTACGTTTTCGGTCTCCACCCTCTATATACTCGGCATTTGTCATTCATGAGGTAACATTTGCAAATTCACACAGTTACATCAGTCTTTCTCATTTGCAAATTATGAGTTCCTCTTTTGATATCTATTTTATAAGTTTTATTTCTTTCATATTTTGATATTCATTTTCTTACTCTATCTTTTATTACTTACCCTTGATTGTTTAATGCATAACATGAATTAGGTTTGCTGTTTGATTTTCGTTAGGGCTCGGAGTAAAACACTAGAGACATTGAGTCTTGCTGCAGGTTAGTGACTAGATGTTGTTTAAATTTTTGTATTTTAGTTTATTTTTGGTGTTAGGTGTTACAATTGTATGGGTGCTTTGGTTGGTGTTGAGATGTGGTTTAAATTCTAATTTGCATTCTTTTTGGCAGGAACAAGTATTCTTAATCTTTCATGTGGTTAAACAAGATGGGTTGTCAAATGCTTCTGACATGTAGTCAATTAAAGTTGTTCCTTACTCTCCATGGAAGTCACATGGGCTCATATTAATGACTTTATTAGAATATGGCGGATGTTGTGTAATATGTTTTTACTCAAACTGTTTAAATGGGTAAAAATGTCAAATATATTTGGCTAGAGTCTAACAAAGGAACAAGTTAAATGGATGGAAGTTGCTCTAAGTCCTCTGTAAATGCATGCAACCTTCTGCATTCTTTTGATTCAAAGATACGATAAGTTTGTAATATTGTGGCCTAGGTTTTAAAAAGCGCGCCTCAGGTGCGCTTAAGCGAGATGACCTGAGGCGCAGATCCATGTGCCTTATGTCACTCAAGGCGCGTAGTGTACAAAAAGCGCAGGAAAAGCGCAAGAAAAGCACACTTTTTTGACCAAAAAGCGCGCTTCTCGTACAGAGTGTGTTTTTGTGCTTCAAAGTGTTATACATGTTGCTGAAAAGGTTATACATTTAAGTTAAATCATATATAAACCTAATTTATATCTATATTTTGGGGGTAAGGATGCTAAAAACCTATATGATATATAGAAAAAATTATATAATCGTCCTGCGCTTCACGTACGAAAAGCCCACCGCTTTTGCGCGTTTTGCGCCTCGGTTTTAGGCCTCGTCGCTTTTGTGCGCTTCGCGCCTTTTAAAACCAAGATTGTGGTTTTTGCAGTGACAAAATAAAGATAAATGACTCGGTAGAAGATTTTGCTATCAAAGTATACATTGTACATTATTTTCAACTCTAAAATTGTTTGTGCAGGAAGGTGCAATGATAAATTATACGCACTAATATGACTTGATGCTAATGACATGTTACATATCGGCATCTCGCACGTTTCGTTAAAACTCATACATTGTTAGTTTAGATTTATTAACTGCTTGTGTATCTCATTTCATCACACGATCATCCTACTAGAACCGTCTTTATGACTATCAATATTCGTTGTCTTAGCAAATTGGTATTAAAATAGATTATGTGAAACTTACCACGTAACAACGCTAAAAACTATAAGTACCCGCGTCAACGCACCAGTATTTTTACTAGTATATAATTATAAAAGCAAATAAACATAATCCCTAACCTGAATAAAATAACCAATACAACACTTTTGAATAAATGCATCAAATCACAGATGGCAATATCATTTTTCAAATCCTTATTTTAGTACGTACATAATAAAACATTTTATACGTAAAAATAACAAAAAAGTACATCCATACAGCCGTCAGATAATCGTAATTAGCCCCATAACCAAGGGCAATTTCGTACTCCAACTCTTATAAAACCAAACCATTCTCCTACAATTAAACACCTCTCTCTTCAGACTCATCAAACAACACAAAAAACAACGAAAACAAAAGTACAAATCGAACAGAACACCAAATCAAACATGTCAGGTTGCAGCAAAATCCGTCACATTGTTCACCTCCGTCAAATGCTTCGCCGATGGAGAAAAAAAGCCGCATTGGCATCCAGGAAATGTATTCCGTCTGATGTCCCCGCCGGACACGTGGCAGTGTCCGTCGGGTCCAATTGTCGTAGGTTCGTCGTTCGAGCGACGTACCTAAATCACCCGGTTTTTAATAAATTGTTACTTCAAGCTGAAGAGGAATTCGGGTTCTCTCACTCGGGACCGTTAGCGATCCCGTGTGACGAGTATTTATTTGAGGAGATTATTGGGTTCTTGTCGCGGTCTGATTCCACTGGGAATCGGACCGTCAACTTAGAAGAGTTTCAAACGTCACTGCCACGTAGGCATAAGGAGTAATATTGACTTTTGGCCAGAGTCTCGACCTCTCCTTCGATAAATGGAAATTAAAAAAAGAAGTTTTATGATATTTCCGTTGTTTAAAAAAATAAAAATGCAACGAGTTGGGCTGAGTTGACTTTGAATTTGACCCCGAGTCGACTCGGCGATTGCCACAAAGAGCTAACCCCAAGTTGGGGACTTTTTGGTGATTTGTGTTAGTTATACACAAAAGGTAAGGTTGTAGGTGTCAATGCTGATAAGTTTTATTTTTGTATATTGACGGAATTACCCTTAGACGTTGGGATGGGTGGGAACGAGTGCTACCGAGTCACTGAGTTGACTCAACCAACTTAATGGAGATGGCAACACCGTCGTCCCGGATTTGAGGGAGAGAATGGCTAATTGGTTTAAGATGGGGGTCACTTTTGTAAATTACTATGTGGGATTAATTGATTTTATTATTATTATGATGATGAATACAAATTGAAGAGAAATTCCAACACTGTTTATATTTCTTATTTTCTTTATTATTATTACTTTGTTTTTTACAGAAATTATTATTCGCGAGTGGGGTGTTCCAAAAAGCCCCCATGTGAAGGAGATTATTCAACCAAATACATAATATTATTATATTTCGCTTTAAAATATGACAAAAGTAATAAAATTTAATATCCTTTATCTTTAACGCATTGGTGATTACTAGAAACAGGGTTACTAAAGTTTAGAATCAGATTAATAAATCAAGATAATCACATATGATTATTACTTTAACGAACACACTAGTGATTATTTTTTTTTTAACGGCCAACAAACGATGTCTTAACTATCCAGGGTACTTATCAATTGATTACAAAGGCATCACATACGTTCCTGGGTGATGACACGGCAACTAATGTTTATAATCAGATTAAATAAATCAAGATAGTCACATATGAACTTAATTTTTTTAAAATGAATACGGTTAGCTAGTGTAGCGCCCTAATTTGCTAATGTTATTAATGTACGTCTTTATTTGCTAATGTTATTTAACAAAACTAAAACCTTCCTTTTCCAACAACAGTTTCATTAAAACGCAACTAGCAAGGCACTAGAATAAGGAATTACAAACGGAAACATACACCAAGCTTTCCAAGAAACAAAACTAAATGAAGACCAATTCTTAATCCACTAAAACTAGAGATTTGATGTCTTCCATGATCATGTAGGCAATTGAAGTTGGGTTGGAAAATACGGCATCATTCCTTTTTTTTTTGAACGGCGATCACTTTGTAGCTGAATATAAAGAGCCAGCAAGAAGCTGGAAAAAACAAAACACCAAACCAATAGAAATCACGCGAAACAAGCTACGTCAAAATTGACCCAATCGGCCCAAGAAAAGTTCCTAATCTTCGCACGGTGAGTGAGCCAAAAAAATGCGTCTTCCTTGATTAAATCCACCGTCACTTGAACCGGCATAAATACGGTATCATTCCTAACTACCAAAACCAAATACATCACATTGAAGTCATAATAACACCAATCTTTTTCTTCTTTGTGCCGAGAGTGGCTGCCATGCATAAACATTGAAATCTTTGACCGAAAAATAAAAAAAATAGAAAGGAATACCACACCACTGTCCGGTAAAGCCAAACTTGGTTAGCTATTGTTTTAGTTAGCAATTTTTACGTACCAACATGGTTGTATCCAGATGTTAGTTGACCTCTTTCGAAAATGATTGATTTATATGACAGTGAGCCTGGATTAATTAATTAAGATGTTTATTCTATTATACATAAAACGTGTATTTTATTGATAAAATTGATTAACTAAATATTACATTATTTTTATTATACATAATAAAACGCGTATTTTATTAATAAAAACAGCTCAATATATTATCACAAACCTAATTCCATAAAACATTGATGAATGTATATATGCGGTTTCGGGCAATCGCAGCACACCAAAATTCGAAGTACTTATTTATTATTATAATTTATTTATATTTATTTTCTATATGATAATGTTAATGTATTTATCTATACTACATTATAAAGGGTGAGACATGGACAAATATATTCAAATTGTCAAAGTTAAGATAGTATTTGAAAAAACACATGTTTTAAACCTATAATGTCATATAAATCTTTCCTATATTACCCCTTGATGCATTGTTACTTCTACATTCATTACCTTCACTCTTCACATATCATTTTACATGAATTTTAAGATGACATAGGAAAAGTCTCATGCTTAAAACTCAAATGTCATGTAATTTTGTTCCTTCCTACTCTTCATGCAAAACCTATTTGTACATATTCTTTTATCATAACCTTCAATTACCATTAATCTATATCTATAATATTCTTATGTCTATGGTTGTACCACAAAAAACTACACGATTTCACCTCCGCGATGATATCCACACACAATTTCATGTTTATTTAGAAAGATAGTTTCCGATTGTAGTATAGACGGACTTGTGCCATATGACTACACATCATGTGTTTAAGAAAATGTTTTAAAGTGGAATTACTATATATGATGTATGAAAAAATATTAACATATTTAACATAAACAATGCATTTACTTACATACTTTGTTGGTTTTAAAAATATATGTTTTTCTTATATATTTAAATTATTGTTATTATTTGTATTCATTGAAATTTTCTATGACATTATTTGGTTTTAATTACATACTATATATAATCTATAATCTATACTACATTATCAAGGAGGAGGCATGGACAAATATGTTCAAATTGTCCAAAGTTAAGATGGCATACCAAGGGTTTCGTTACAATTTTCTAAATTTTACCACTTTTCTTCCCTAAATGCCCCTAGAAGATAATTAACTTTTGAGTATGTTTGGCAATGAGCTTTTAAGAGCTTTTAGGAGCTTCAAGCTTTAAGCTTTTAAGAAAAAGCTCCTACTCAATAAAAGCCTTGTTTGGTTGAAGGAGCTGGAAGCTTTTAGGTTGGAGAAAAAGCTCTATAGTGAAAAGCTACTAGGGGTATGTTTGGCAAAACTAGCTGGTGGCTTTTTTATTATAATGAAGTTTGTATTAAAAAAATTATTTTGATTGATTTTTTACTTGTTCTCACGGTTCTCACGATATTTAGCATTCTCAAGATAACCCTCCCCTATATATATAGAGAGAGAGAGATCATGTAGAAAAATTGATTTGTGTGAGAAGTGTAAGAAAGATTTATAGGCATAAGATCAACTTTTGAGATTAAGGGCATTTAAGACTCTTCACCAATTTTTAAATTAGAAAACCCACTAATTTAGCACACTATCTTTAAAATATTATTCAAATATAACACATTCAATAAAGAGATTATGTAACACCCCGTTAATCTATTTATGACTAAAATTGAACAAATACGCTTTTTACTCGTACTTGATACAACAAAGAGGTTAAAACATATTAGATTAACATTTGAAAGTTTAGAACTTAAACATTCTTACGTTATGGTAATGTAAGAGTAATGTTTTTACACGACTATTTCGTTCGACAACCAAAATAACGAAAGTTTAAAACCCATGATAACAAAAGTCTTGCAGAAACGTTTGATATTCAAGCATTTTCGGTTCTTGTACATCTAATGATCATCTTCCGGCATCCCAATCTCCGTGCCTAAGATTTTTGCACATTATACAAACTATTTATGATTAGCGAATCGCATGGGATGGAATAAAATCAAGGAATTAATCAAGAAAACAATATAATTTTTTATATCCCACCGTAGCTACGACCAGCAATCCCATAGGCTACGTTCATGCCTTCTGAATCTCAACACCTCAGTCGTAGCCTACGGTCATCGAGACGTAGGCTACGGTTCGTGCCTTCTAGTCTGGACCTGCTGAAACCCCTCTAAAACTTATTCTAAATGGGTCGAATCCGCACATAAGGTCCACGATTCAAGTATGTAGCCTATGAATTTCTTAAGGGAGCTAATTCGCCCCTTTTAAGCCAAGATCAAAAATATTTTAACCTCCGATCAGTAGATCAACACTCATGTTTTACAAAATCAAATAGGGTGATAATAATCCTTCTTGACCCGTTAAAATCCAACAAGCCAAAACGTATATGTGGAAGATCCCTAAGGTTTCCTATGTATACCTGATGCTCATCTAACCCATTCGCTTGCATTATTCATATACAGGATTACTAGAATCATCAATGATAGCTTAGGTAATCTACATATGACACAGTGAATACCATCATTTCCGATCGAGATCCAAGATTCACATCGCACTTTTAGCGCGATTTCGAAAACGCAATTGGGTCCTAAAGTATTGCTCAGCACCACATTCCATCCGCAAATTGACGACAAAGCGAAAGAACTATCCAAATGCTTGAAGAAATACCCCGGGCATGCATCATCGATTTCAGGGGAAGTTGGGT
>JAUTDX010001603.1:0-62940 GCA_030844895.1 Ambrosia x helenae | reverse complement strand
GTGGCTTCAACCTCTCCATGAAATTGCCACGTGTCATCATAATTGAAAGATTTTAGTGTTTTTGAATTTTTTTAAACCCTAATCTTTTTTCCATTATATTTTCTACATTCTTTATCTCTTCCATAATTCTCTCAACAAACCAAATCTACTTATATTTAAATATACTATTATTATAAATTCAAATATTTTATTAAGATATGGCTATCTTCAAAATAAAATAAACATATTTACCTTCCATATTATATATATATATATATATATATATATATGTTTAGAATTTTTTTTTAAATTATTGTTTTTAAAAATAAATCAAAGAAGATACGGATATCTTCAAATTTAAATAAAAGAATTTATATTCCTATTTATCTAACAGGCATTATTAAATGAATATTATAAATAGAGATGAACATTCCGTTAGCTTCTACCTTTGATCAGGGGAAAGGTTTATACCAATAATCTAATGCACAATATAATAACTTTTGCTTTGACAAATAAAACAAACGATGTCACTGATAGATTTAAAACAAAGCACTAATTACTTTAACAATTATCATATATACCCTTAATAATAGATATTGCGAGTACACTAATAGATTTATTAGTTGAGATTTTTACTTTAATTAAAATATGTAATGTTGGTAATTCAATATATGTATTTTTATAAAATCATATAACCAAGTACTTTAAAGTGAGACCAAAACGATGAAAACTTCAAAAATGTCAAACCTCATCTGTAATCTTTAACCACTACGTATGAAGAGAAAGCCGAAGCTGCTGCTTAAGTGAGCTACGAATCGTCACATTTGCTTCAAGGTTCAGGTCCAGTGAACGCAAATGGGAATTATTGATCCGTATGACTGAGTTTACGATTGGTATGTTTTCTACTTTTATCATTTTTTATTAAGTCATATTAGATTTTTCAACCCGAGACACTCCCGGGGTAATCAGCTAGTGAAACTATATAAAAAATATGAAGGTATCATTTATGTATGATAAAACGTATATTATGCGTAATGTATATTTAGTTTATATGTAATGCATATGATAAAACTTATATAGTTGTATATAAATATAAATTATCTAATAATCGTAATAATAAAAAAATGTAATTGAAAATCCTAGTGGGTAACTTTTAACAAAGTAACAGGTATACCCGATCGCCGAAAGGTAATTACCCAACAGATAGCCGACGGGTATAGGACACGATTTTATAACGGGTATGGGTATGGGATTGCCGATACCCGACCCATTGTCAACCCTATCCCTACGAGCGGTTTGTTGGCCTAGGAGTTTATTGATGAAACAAATGTCTTGCTTATAAGAGAAGGGATTGTGAGGCTTGGATTGGGGGCATGAATTCTTAGAGCATTTCACTGTAGCTTCCTCATCCTCATTCCCTCACAACCAATCACAACCACATATTACATTAAAAATCATTACAGTTTCTCTCTCCTCCACTCACAACCACTTTTAACAAAATTAAAAAAATAAATACAGTTTTCCTGCCAGTTTTCCCCAAAAGATTCCCAAATAATCCCAAATATACTGATAAACAGTAGATTCCCCATTTTCTTTACTCACAACCACTTCCAACCCATTAAAAAATTATAGGGTTTTCTCTCACAGAATTGTAGGGAGACCAAATGGCAGTGCTCTTATATGGTAGCAGAGTCCAAAACTAAATCACTCAAAAGATAAGGGAGTGAAGGGGTTGCGTTTTAAATATTTTAAAGATTATTTTATTTATTAAAAAAACCTCCAATCACCTCCCTCCGCCTCATCTCCCTCATTATCCCACGCCATGCCTTCCCCCACGCCAAATGGGCAACACAACACCCACCCAAGATAGGGGTGGTTTTGGGGGCTTGGGCGGGCAAAACATGCTCCGGCTCTTATAATCTAATCTAATAATGGTAAAAAGGAAATCAATATGTAAAAAAGAAAAGAAAAAAAGATATAATAAACACGACAAGCAATGGTTAGGAATTATACTATATATTAAAAGACAACCTGAAAGCTACAGTAACTTTTTTTTTTTTTTTTGGTGGTAGGTCACTTTTAGGAATTATTTTTTTTTTATTTTTTTTTTCTTTGTACTTAACTTTGGGTAGAGATTAGGAAAATGGTTTTTTTTCTCTTACGTACATGTCGGTAGAAATTAAATTGGCTTACGTATTGACGTAAACTTTTTTAATGGTTTTTTTTCTTTATATGTAGGCCATTTTTAGGAACTTCTTTTTGTGGTGTGTGTCTTACGTACGGTTGGTAGAAATTCAAAATTGGCTTACGTTTCGACGTAAACTTTTCAAAAAAAATGAGTCGGTCGAATATAATACGCTATTATTAGACGGCATAAATTCGAATGCGCCCCGCAACGCGGGCGGATAAAAACTAGTTAGGATGATTTCAAGAAAGTGTACACAGAGCATTATTTCTACTTCTTTAAAAAAGTCATAAAAAAGATAATATTATATAGTTATCCTCCTCACAAGATGATGAGATAATCATATGTCCCCAGCCACAAACTAAAACAAACATTCCTATTTTTATTATTATTTTATTACTGTATTATTATTTCTAGAGAGAGAGAGAAGGATAAAAAGCAAAGGTGCATCTTTTCTTCCCATATCTTTAATCACAAAACACTTGTTGGTCATTGATTCCAGTTGGGCAGTGACAACCCAACTGGCTCTTCTGTTTCTCTTATTATTAATCATATCATATTATCTTATTCTCTCTCTCTAACAAAAATGGTTTCTTCTTGATGCCTCTTTCTGCTTCCAACAGCCTTTGCTAAGGCAAGCAGACCATATTATTACCAATATTACTTCTCTGTTTCAAACAGCACCTTGTGTTTTGCCATGATTCCTTTCACCTTTACCTTTTCTTCCCATGATTTTTGATTGGTTTCTGCATCTTCAGGATACTAAGTCTTTTTGTGTAATTATATCTCTTTGACCTGAAAATATCTGTTTCTTGATAATTACCAAACATTTGTGAGGTGGGTATGCTTCAAGATTCATCTTTACCTCATAAAGATTCTACCTTTACATGATAATGTCTTTGAATTGCAAGATTTCTGGGTCAAATGGTACAAGTTCAAAGATGATGAGGAAGGTGAAGGAGCCTACTGCTAGAGGGTATAATAATAATAATAATAATTATTATAATAATAGTGGCTGGAAATGGAAAAGATTTATACTTTTTTTGTGGGTTATTGTTGTTGCAAGTGGGTTTGGTTTGTTTTTACTTAGAGGTGTGTTTAGGACAAAGATGGAGATAAGAAGATCATTTAATAAACATAAATCTTTAGTCTTGGTTCAACAGTTTAATGTCAGCAAGGAGCTTCTTCATGAGCTTGCTTCCTCATTCTATGAATCAGATCAGGTTTTGCTTTTGCATCTTCTAGTTTTAGTTTACCTTTTCACTGTTTGATTTATGCATTTAAAGCAATCTTATTAACTATACTTGTAAAGATATAAATAAAGAGAGATAATTTGTAGAAATCATGGGAAAACACTAAAATTTTAAGTTGCTTAAAAACCAAGTGTTAAGTACATTAGTGTCTTATATACTTGATTAAGATGATTAATATACTTTCAAGATAACTTTTGTAATTGTACTTTAATTTAGTTTTTGGTGTTTAGAATTATGCCATCAACATGTGGATTGTGCTAGAATTTAGGTTTAAAACTTCATTTGGAATGTCCTGCATCTTGTCATAGAAACGTTACGTTAGTTGAGTTCGGACTTCTGAGTTAAGTTTAGTTAATGCATAGTTGTTAATAGGGAGCATTGCGCCCGCCATAGTGAAGCGCTCATGTATCACTGTATAGTTGGTAGCGGCAAATACTAATAGCGAGATTTTTTTTTTATTTTTTTTATTTTTGGTAAAATATACATATAAAATATTTCTAAAATTTTCTTCTAGTACGTAGCGTATAGGTAGCTTGTCGCTATCGTTCAATGGAATTGGAAGGGTATGAAACAGATATGTAATCTGAGAATCTTACATGACATGCTGATTTTATTCTAGTTAATTGTTGGTATCTTTCAGATAAGTTCTTTTAAATGTACAAAACAATTGGGAGATAAATTGTCCACAAAACATGAAATAACTTGTTCACTCAAAGGGCACGGCGGTGCATCAAATGTGGAATTATGGGGTCAATGCCCTGTTCATGATGATAAAGCTCCATTAGTACATGAACAACTTGCACGAGAGCACAATAACGGTATTCTGAAGGTATGCATGTGGGCCCTTTTTGCAATTTCATTGTGTTTCCCAATTCCTTGCTTGTGGAAGAGTCGTAAAGGGAAAATAAAGAAGAAAGAGCATACACAAAGCTCGTCAAGGAGTGCTGGAAAGTGGATGGAGAAACTTCTAGTTCTTTTTGTGTTGGTTGGAGTTACTGTATCAATCTGGTTATTTTGGTACTTAAATGATGGTATTCAGTTAAGAAGAAGAGAAACTATAGCAAACATGTGTGATGAACGAGCGCGTATGTTGCAAGATCAATTCAATGTGAGCATGAATCATGTTCATGCCCTTGCTATTCTTGTCTCCACTTTTTATCATGGAAAACAACCTCGTGCCATTGATCAAGTAAGTTTTCCATCTCTCTAATGTTGTCTTTTGTCAAAAGAATCTAAATAAGAAACTTTACGCAACGTATTTATAGAAAACGTTTGGTGAATACACGGAAAGAACGTCTTTTGAGAGACCATTAACTAGTGGTGTTGCGTATGCTTTGAGAGTGCGTCATTCTGAAAGGGAGAAATTTGAGAAAGAACATGGATGGACAATAAAGAAGATGGACACCGAAGATCAAGACCAAACATTGGCTCGAGATTGTGACCCGAAGAATCTTGATCCTTCACCCATTCAGGATGAATATGCTCCGGTTATCTTATCTCAAGAAACTGTTTCTCATATTGTCTCCATTGATATGATGTCTGGCAAGGTATCTATCTTCATAAAGCTTAAAAAGGGTCTCCTTTATAGGTAGCAATTTCAATACGCGTGCTTATAATTGTGTTGTCTTAAATTTTCTGATATATGTGTTATCCTTTAGGAAGACCGTGAAAACATTTTGCGAGCAAGGGCATCTGGAAAAGGCGTCTTGACATCTCCTTTTAAGTTATTAAAATCAAACCATTTAGGGGTTGTGCTTACGTTTGCTGTTTATAACACTCATCTTGATCAAGATGCCACACCAGAACAACGTATTAATGCAACTGTGGGGTAGGTTTGATGATGATTCAGTTTATTTTCGATTAAAGATTTACCTTATTTGGATAAAAATGAAAACTTTATTAATCTCAGGTATCTTGGTGCATCGTATGACGTCCCGTCACTAGTTGAGAAGCTCCTACATCAGTTAGCAAGCAAACAGACAATTGTTGTGAATGTTTATGACATAACAAATGTTTCTGCACCCATTAACATGTACGGTCCTGAGGAGATTGATACGGGTTTTCTTCACATTAGCAGTCTTGATTTTGGTGATCTTCTAGGAAGCATGAAATGCGTTGCAGGTTATATATTCAATAAACGTTTCACCTTTTTATATGAGGAAAACTGCGCCCATTAGAATCTTTTTTAACTGGAATTTGTTCCCTAACAGGTTTAAGCAGAGGCCTCCTCCACCTTGGACAGCAATACTGGCATCTGGTGGGGTACTTATTATCACTTTTCTTCTTGGTTATATCTTTTATGCTGCTATAAACCGGATTGCAGAGGTAGAGCATGATTATAGAACAATGATGGAACTCAAACATCGTGCGGAAGCTGCAGATGTTGCAAAATCTCAGGTGCATTTACGACATGTTTATAAATGTTTTTGATTCCGTATTTCATGGTTGTGATTTTGACCATAACTGTTTAACTTATCTCCTTTTGTAGTTCCTTGCAACGGTTTCCCATGAAATCAGGACTCCGATGAATGGTGTTCTAGGTAATGACCTTATAGAGTTATAGTTCAATAGCCGCTATTAGATGTTACTGGAGATTAATATGATACGATTTCTATATCAGGCATGCTGCAGATGCTTATGGACACAAACCTAGATGCAAAGCAATTGGATTTTGCACAAACTGCACATGCCAGTGGTAAAGATCTAATAAAGTTGATTAACGAGGTTCTTGATCAAGCAAAAATTGAATCCGGACGGCTCGAGCTTGAGGCTGTTCCTTTCGAGCTGCGCACCATTCTCGATAATGTTGTGTCATTATTGTCAACTAAATCTCAAGAGAAGGGAATCGAGGTTGATACCGAACATAATATTTGATTTATTTAGTTCTTAATCTATTGCTATCATAAATTTGTTATAACTGAATATTGTATTTTGTTCTTGTGGATGAGCAGTTGGCGGTTTATGTTTCTAATCAACTTCCTGAAGTTGTTGTTGGAGACCCGGGACGTTTCAGGCAGATAATCACAAACCTGGTTGAAAATTCACTTAAGGTTAGCACCTTTTCTCATCTGTATTACAATTAACACACACACTACTCCGTGTTTTATGTTCTTCTACTCACACATGTTTCCTTTTGCAGTTCACACATGATAGAGGACACATATTCGTGTCGGTACACCTAGCAGACGAAGTGACAGATGAAAATTACATGAAAAATTTTTATGGGTCAAAGTCAGACGCCGTGTGTAATACTTTAAGTGGGCTTCCTGTGGTCGATAGGAAGAAAAGTTGGGAAAACTTTGAGAAATTAAGTGCCAAAGATATAAATGAATCTGAAAAGATTAAAATATTAGTGACTGTTGAAGATACGGGCGTGGGAATCCCTATAAAGGCACAAAGCAGTATATTCACACCTTTTAAGCAGGCTGACAGTTCCACGTCAAGAACTTATGGTGGGACCGGGATTGGATTGAGCATTAGCAAGCGATTGGTAGGTTTAATGAACGGTGAAATTGGGTTTGTTAGTGAACCGGGTACTGGAAGTACTTTCTCTTTTACAGCTGTTTTCATGAAAAAAGAAACATGCTCTCTTGATACTGTATTGCAACAGTATCATCTAGACACATCAGAGTTTAGGGGACTACGGGCGTTGGTGATTGATCAGAAAATCATCAGAGCAGAAGTCACAAGATACCATCTTGAAAGATTGGGAATATCAGTTGAGATCACTTCTGATTTTGATTCTGCACGATCTTACCAGTCGGCAATGTAAGTTAGTTTTAGATGTGGGGATCAGTCGGGTTGGGTGACAGGTTAAAACTTATTGAGGTTGAAATGGGTCATTCGTAGTTCAAGTTGAAATGGATTGCATTAGGTTTGGTTGATCCAAAAAACTCTTTTCTTTGTATGACCGATTTAAAGAGCTTTTATATCTTAAAGGCTTAAAAGTCATTTTTGGCGCATTTCAATCCTATTGACATGTTCAACCTCTTTGACCCATTTCCTATTTGACCCGTTAGCAATAAAACATAACCATTCTTAACACATTTTGTTTATCGTTAACCATTTTTTCATGTGTAGTGATTCAGCTGGTTTTACAATGGTTCTTATTGACCAAGAAGTTTGGGATAAGGAGAGTGGTCTTGCGTTTCTTCGGGGCCTTGAAAGTAGCACAAAACTGTTTCTGTTGACCAACTCCGTATGCCCTGCTGTACAAGATGAGATCCAATCAGCTAACATGGTGGCAACCGTTGTGCCGAAGCCTCTAAGATTAAGTGTATTGATTTCTTGCTTTCAAGAAACAATTTCCGTAAGAAACACAAGTTTTTTAGCACGAAGAAAACCATCAACTCTTGGGACTTTGTTACGCGATAAAAGAATCTTAGTTGTTGACGATAATATTGTCAATAGACGAGTTGCAGAAGGTGCTTTAAAGAAATACGGAGCTATTGTCACTTGTGTAGATAGTGGTAAAGCTGCTTTAGAGAAGCTTAAACCACCTCACTCTTTTCATGCTTGTTTCATGGATCTCCAAATGCCCGAAATGGATGGGTAAACAACTCTCTCTCTCTCTCTTTGTTTTAATAGTCAAATGTCAAAAATACCCTTGGTAATTATGTTAATGGTATCGGCTTTTGGTGTTCTATTTAGGTTTGAAGCTACAAGACAAATTCGCAGGCTAGAGAGCATGGCTAACGAACAAATTGAATCTGGTGAAGTATCAATTAAAATGTATGGAAATACGCGTCATTGGCATACGCCTATTTTAGCAATGACAGCAGACGTGATTCAGGCTACAGACGAAGAATGCATGAAGTGTGGAATGGATGGTTATGTGTCAAAGCCATTTGAGGAAGAACAACTGTATTCGGCTGCAGCTTGCTTTTTTGAGTCTGGTTAATGGTCTAATGGTCCACTTTAGTGGCTTGCACTAACTGACTTATATACCCATGGTTAGTTAGGTCTAACAAACTGGTCAGTAGCTCTCAGTCAGTTCCCCTGAGAACAGCGGCATGACTAACTATTGACTCAGTCAAAGCTTGGTTTACATCGCTTCATGTTTGAGCATAATGGTTTGCACCGGCTCAGCTAGCTAACCAAATGTCAAACAGTATGATTAGCCACATAGCCATCAACACAACACATCCATCATATACTTTGATGCTTTTGGCTTTTTGCAATGGTAACTAGTTTACACAATCTGATTTCTCCATGATTATAATCTTTTTTTTTAATAAAGATTCAAGCTTTTTTATTTAATCATTAGTCTAAATAATTTTGAATTAATTTAAAGATTATATTATGATATGCCGATCTTAAAAATCTTGTTTTGTTTTAATTTCAGTGGTGATGGGCATTGGAACTGCATATGAGCTCCTGTGGACTTGCGCGTCTTTTTCACACGCATAGTAAGAAATCTACTCAAAACGATGCAAACTTTGCATTGCGCATTTGTTAAAAAACTGACATGAGTTGTGTGTACATGTGTATAACGGACCCTAATTCATATTAGGATAGATGGTTTCATTTTTTGCTGTAAATGCTCTGAAAGAAAGTTGTAAGGTAAAATAGGTGTGTGCAATAGGATTTGTAAATTGGATTGTATTCTTTTCTGTACATAATCACACTTCATTCGGGTTTATTTCATGTTTGATTCATCATCTAGGCTATTTTAACATTCGTTTACGATGCATGTATGCTGTAGATCAATTGATTGACGCGTAATCTAGATCATCAATGTAAATGTAAATAGTCTCAACGCGTACAATTGTTATTGTTTGGTATAATATTGTGTTCTTCTTTAGTCGTTTGTATCGTTGTAAAGATCACAGAAAGGCATACTTAGCCGAGATCAAGTGACACATGATGAATTTCGAAAGACAAATACATGGCAATATGAAATGTTTGATTAATATAATGAAATTATATTGGATGATTTAAAGTTTTAAAACGTTGCTTTGACTAGATTGGTGCATGATAGTAAATACACTCTTTAATAAAAGTATAATTATTACCATTTTATTTAGTGGGATGATAATCTTACTTTTTGAAAGATTGGGGATATCAGTTGAGATCACTTCTGATTTTGATTCTGCACGATCTTACCAGTCGGTAATGTAAGTTAATTTTAGATGTGGAGATCGGTCAGGTTGGGTGACAGATTAAAACTTATTGAGGTTGAAATGGGTCGTTCTTAGTTCAAGTTGAAATGGATTGCATCAGGTTTGGTTGATCCAAAACACTCTTTTCTTTGTATGAACAATTTAAAGAGCTTTTATATCTCAAAGGCTTAAAAGTCATTTTTGGCGCATTTCAATCCTCTTGACATGTTCAACCCCTTTGACCCGTTTCCTGTTTGACCCATTAGCAATAAAGCATAACCTAATTATAACATTCTTAAGTAACAATCACTTCTGACGAGACTGTAGCAACGCGTAGGTGTAGTTTTCCTTGAACATATCAAAAGCTCTACCAAAACAATCAATGATAATAGCTGATGCTTTCCCGATGTCTTTGCCACTCAGGTTCCCATATAACCTGCACCTATCTGAAACCCCACGAAAAGCATTCACATCATATTCTTAAGCAGTGCTTGAAGTTAAAATCACCTATTTGTGTAAGCAAATCTAGAGCTTTGAAGAGAATAGAGCTAGGGGGCATGTTGTATATGTGATTTACTTACAAGAGGAACAAACTGTTATTGTAGATTTGATGGTTTAATTAACATCATAGCTCAATGTAACATGCAATCCACTGTTCCTGACTAAAAAAGCAGCATAATATATTAAATATTCATTTGAATCCATTAGACAGAAGATCCTAGTAAGTAGTAATTAACATAATTCAAACTAAATAAAGAAACATGTTGCATATTGATTTGAACTATGAAATATGAATCACATTTCCACTTAGTATTAACTAGACATGTAGCAGATATCAATCTTCAACACAATAATATTGTCTCTTTAAAAAGTAGTCACCTTTTGAAGCCTGCCATTAAGCTTACAGTTCTTCCACAAGTATGTATATTTAAATAAGTTATCGTTGCTGTGATGAACATGAAGAAGAGAAGTAACCGTTAAATCTTTCAAAATGCCACAAAAGAATATTCTTTAAAATTTAAATAACTACATACCTGAAATAGTAATCAATTTGAGTCACTATTCTAGCATACAACGTGGGATCAGATACGAAATACATGAGTGACTCTGCCGGAGGTGGTGGACCTTGATAATATAACTCCGGAGTTGTCAGTTCTGCATACAGATTATAATATCCCATAAAGTGAAAGATAAACAAAATCAAGATTGTGTCTTGTGCTTATAATGAAACACACCAGGATACATTATATTGTTACCAAAAGACCTCAATAGACGCATTTGATGCTGTGCATTATCTCTCGTAGAACCCTCCCTCCGCAGGAGCAACACCAGATTTCCCAGTAGGACTTTCATTTTCCATCACCAAATCTTGACCTGTTCCCGACTTCATCGATCTCTGTTTCGCCCACATGAGTTTGAGCTAAAGTAGTAAACTTGTTATTAGCATTTGTCTGTTTACGCGGCGAAGACAATATGTTTTCAGTCCCCTATGATATAATATTACAAACAAACAAACAAGAATCATAATAGGGCAATTAGACACATGATTAAAAACTGTAAAGTGTAAATAAACAGTAATAGAAATTTACAAACAACAATTAACATTCAGGGCATATGATATGATATATAAAAATTTAACTAGTTAAAACAAACAAGAACTAAAATAAACAACTCTAAATAACTAAAAACAAACAAGAACTAGTTTAAACAAACAAGAACATGTCAACGCACATGGATACCGGGGAGATGTCAGATCTCTTTGGTATCAGATGTCCGAGTACAGCAGAAGCCAGCAATCTCACTTGTGACAAGCAGGGTGTGCAATTTAACTGCTTAAAAGACATACTATACCATGAAAATGAGAACAAATTTAACACAAGACTTCAGGATCAATAATATCAGTGTTTTCCAAAAATGCCACGGTTATACATGGACGTAGCATTATCAAGACCAATAATCAACTTGAACATAGTAATATCTAACATACACTTTATTCTATAGATGAACTAATAACATTCTCATATTGAAACCAACACTACCTTGAATATCACAGAAAAGAAGTGCAAAAGTAAGCTAAACTTCAAATACATTTATATAAACATATAGCACAATCCAAACTAATTTCCACACACCTAACTAATTGCTCAAGGTTTAATCTTCAAGTAATCATGAAACCAAGTGCTAATAAACTTTTAAACTAACAACGTTACTACTCAACTCTATTTACTTTGCGCATTTTCGCCCGCATGTATACAATGGCCGTTGCATGTTGTAACCCGTCGCGCGGCGCAACGCCCGCATGTCTCATTGCTAGTTTAATATATTAATTAAAAATTATATAAATAGTGAACTCATTTAGGTTCGCGAGCCGGCTCGAGCTCAATAATCGAAGCTCAGGCCCGTTTGCTAAACGAGCTTGTTTTTAGGCTTGGGCACGAGGTCGGCTAGGCTTAACTTGTTTCGAGCTTTTTTCAAAAGCTCAAGTAGCTTGACTCGTTTACGGCCTAACCGTGACGCCGACGTGGCGAACATTTTTTTCCGTAAATTCCACATAGCAAAAGTATGAATAAAACTTTTCAAGTCATCGTTGTTGGGCTTGGGCTACCTATCAATCAACCCAATAAATATAGGGTTTATAAAAGTTTATATTTTTATCAACGTACACTCCTAAGTCCTGTAAACCCTTCTTCCTCCTCTTCTCTGCCATCAATCAACTAATAATAATAATAATCGGAGATTCATCTTCCAACAGCCTAATGGGTTCCAAAAACAGGAAAAACAAGAAGCTTCCAAACCCTAACACGACCGGAAACCGTGTGTACGGCGCCGGTAACAAACCAATAACCGACGAACGATTCTCCTCGTCACAAAAGGACCCTAGGTTTCAAGATGTACCCAACCATAAGAATAAAGTAGCCATTGATTCACGTTTTAGCCGTATGTTTACTGACAAGCAGTTTTCAACTTCTTCTGCTCCTGTTGATAAACGAGGTAAAGCTAAAAACGACGGCGTTTCCTCTCAGAGTGTTCTTAAGCATTATTATCGAATGGATAATGATACTCAAAGGAAGGATAAGAAAGTTAGTCATGATGATGATGACGTGGAGAGTGATGAGGAGAAAGTGGAATCTGAGAGTGATGATGCTGGAAATTTGAAGGATGTTAAGGGAAAGTTATTGAAACCCGAATCGGAATCGGATTCTGAATTGGAATCGGAATCGGATGTAGTGGATGATTATACGTCGACGGATACGGATGAGGATAATGAGGTTTATGTGGAGGAGGAAGCGAATGCGTTGCAGGTGAATTCGATTCGTGTGATTATTGTTTGGGAAGATTGTTGTGCTTAATAATATTATTCATTGTTTTGATTTGTATTGATTTGTTTTTTTTTTTTTGGAATTGTTTTTGATGACAGGAGGAGGATGTGCCTGAAATTGATAAAGAGACTCATCGGCTTGCGGTTGTTAATTTGGATTGGAATCAAGTTCAGGTGAGTGAGATTCTTAGTTTACTAGTTGAAAAGGTTGCTAGTTTCATGTATACATCATTTCAAGCATTTGTCTTTGCCCTTTTACTCTTTTATACATGTACTAAATACTTGTATATGTGCATCTTTTCTCTTGCAAGTTGCAACATAGTTGGTCTTAGGGTTGTAAATGAGCTGAGTCTGCTGAGCCAGGTTGGGCTTGGGCCGTTTATTAGAACTAAAGCCAGTCCTAAGGATTCAAGTGCCTTGTATAAACTTAACATTTTAAACGACAAATAACATTATAGCAATAAACATAGCAAAAGTATAGTATTAGACCACACGGAGCGGGGGCGTGGAGAGGGGAGGGCAACCCCTCCACGCCACCCCGCGGGCTCAAAGGCTCAATAAATTTTAAGTTTTTAACTTTTTTATAAAGAGGGCCCCCTTAGGTTTTTGAATATATAAATTTAGGCTAGTGGGAAAAACGGGCCTTGGCTGGGGGCGCGGCTCGCCGCCCCTAGGGCCGGCGTTGATCTGAACGGACTGAAATGTTGAGCTTAAGCTCGGGCTCGGCTTGTAAAAAGCTCTTAGACAGGTCATTTATTTTTAAAATTTTATGTTATTAGTTTATTACACATTAATATATATATATAAAAAAACCAAAAGTAGTATTTTTAACATAAACAAAATGCAGAATTTATAAAGTAGATATTTTATGATTAATATATATTAAAATTTTGGGTTATAATTTATATACTTTACAATTAGGCATCTATATAAACGAACCAACCAATTAGCAAGCTTACCTTGGCTCGGGCTCGACTGGTTTACAAATGAGCCCATTTTGAGTGAAGACTTGAGTGGCAAGCATTTTGAAGAACCCTAGTTGGTCTATGTGCTATTGTACAGTCCCTGAACATCATGTCTGTGTTTCTTCTGCAGGCAGTTGACTTATTTGTTGTTTTAAGCTCGTTTCTGCCAAAAACAGGCCAGATTTTGTCGGTATCTGTATATCCATCTGAGTTTGGACTCAAGCGCATGGAAGAGGAGGCAGTGCGCGGTCCAGTTGGTTTATTTTATGACGAGGATGGGAAAAATAAATCTGATGATGATAGTGACAAGAGTGATGATGACAGTGAGATTGATAACGAAAAATTGCGTGCCTATGAACTAAGTAGATTAAAGTAATTGAATCTTAATTAAGCATCTGTTTTTATTAATTATAAGTAGTTTGTTGACTTTTTTTCTTAAATTGTTTTTGCTATTTTTATGTACCAGATACTATTTTGCAGTAGTGGTATGCGATTCAATTGCTACAGCTGATTATATTTACAAAAGTTGTGATGGTATTGAGTTTGAAAGATCATCAAATAAGCTAGATTTGAGGTTTATTCCAGACTCTATGGAATTTAAACACCCTGCACGTGATGTTGCTACTGAGGTACTACTATTTAATTTAATTTTCATTTTCTGTATTGCAGTGTGCATATTAATGCTTTCACGAGTTATTTATGTAATTGTTTTTTTGTGTGTCTCAGGCTCCATCAAATTACGAAGGTATAGATTTTCAGACTCGAGCATTGCAACTCAGTAAAATTGATCTTACGTGGGATGAAAATGAACCCCAGCGTGTCAAGAAGTTTAAAAGAAAAATCAATGTCGACCAGGTATGTAAACGTGTTTATTGTTTAATTTTTTTTAAACTATCATATTACATTAGTAATCTGTTTTTTAGTATTTGATGTATGTTATGGTATCATTTTTATGTTTATGAAGGAATCCAAGTACGTTAAGGATGAACTTGAATTGAAGGAGCTTATTGCTTCAAGTGATAGTGAAACCGATGAAGATGAGAATAACGATGATGGTGGAGATAAGAGAAGACGGAAAACAGATGCATACCGCGCTTTACTTCAGTCTGGGGACGGTTCAGATGAAGAGGAAGAGGAAGAGGATGATAAAATGGATATGGAGGTGACTTTCAACACAGGTTTAGAGGATCTTAGCAAGAAAATTCAAGATAAGAAAGATAAAGAATCAGAAACAGTTTGGGAGGGAATTCTTCGTAGGAAGAAAGAGAAAAAGAAAGCTAGGAAGAATAGATCCAAGAATTCCTCAGATGATGATGGTGGTGGTTCTGATGATAGCCCGGCTGAAGAACTGGGTGATTTCTTTGATGGAGAAAACACAAAGAAGAAGAAGAAGAAAGCGTCTCGTGATAAAAAACGTAAAAAACCTGAAGCGGGTGATGAAGGTAAAGCAAGTAATGCGGAACTTGAGTTGTTACTTGCTGCAGATGAAGGCGGAGATGCTAATAACGTGAAAGGATATAATTTGAAACGTAAGAAATCTAAAGGGAAAAAAGGCTGGAAAGCTGACGATGAGGAGGAGGAGAAGGTACCGACTGTTATTGAAGATCCGCGGTTTTCAGATAAATTGACCCGGCATGAATTTGCTCTAGACCCAACGGATCCTCGATTCGAAAGGTACCAACTTTAGTTTTTATTTATTTTGATCGTTTGTCGGTTTATCAATGTTTTGTTTTTGTCCTGGTGTTCAGGAGCGCGACCTACTTGCGCCAGTTGGCACACAAGCAGAGTAAGGGTGATGTGGATGAGATGGAGGGAGAGCGTAACAACAACGTACCTAGAGCGGGCCAGGCTCAAGAAGAAGATGAAAAAACCCATTCAAAGAAAGATAAGCAGGAGATTGCAATGTTAATGAAGTCTATAAAAATGAAATCCAAACAACTTGCTGTGCCATCCCATGCTAAGAAATCCAAGAGGAAAGAGAAATAGCTTCACTGTATTCCAGAATATTGAGAGGCCTGGGCGTTTGCTCTATGGTCGTAAGTTTTGTTTTTGTTTTTTCAAAATCGTGTATTTGGGTCTGGATGGCGGGAGATTATGTGATGGAGGCAGAGGTGCGGGGTGGTATTTAAGCGAGCTTGCAAAGTTAGGATAACATACCATTATTTTTCGTTTTGTGATTAGTTATATCGTGAAACAAGAGACGCGATGGTTTTTTGCAGTATGATGTACTTTGAATGTGGTCATCATAAAGAGTTTTTTTTTTTTTCTCTTCACATCCATAGTTAGAAACTCTTCCAACTGTATGAGCTTTTTGTTTGCTTTGGAATTCCAGATTTGACAGTTTAAACTTATGTGTATACCTGGTAAAATAGGCAGGTCAGGTTAGAACAAATTGATTAATTTTTTTTTACTGTTGTAGTTAACAGTCTTTTTATCATATTAATCATCAAGATCAATGGCATTTGTAGTTGTTTTTAGTGTTACTCATCTCAACCTCCATTAGACAATTGTGTAAAAAATAATCAAAAACAAAACCGCACATGTAGTAGACCCATAACAAGCTGGTATGCTGTGAACTGTCTGGATGGATCTTGTAATTAGACCTCACAAGTCTAATGCTTTTAGCAAGCTTTTTCTTTTGGTTGTATTCTTTTCCTTTTGTGTACGTAAGTTTCCACAGGAAGCATTTTTCTTTTTGTGGTTCAATTAGACAATTACTCTTGGGTTGGGGCCAACATATTTCATGTTTAAATGCATCATCTAGGCTGTTTTAACATTCGTTTACGATGCATGTATGCTCTAGATCAATTGATTGACGCGTAATCTAGTTCATCAATGTAAATGTAAATAGTCTCAACGCGTACAATTGTTATTGTTTTATATAATATTGTGTTCTTCTTTAGTCGTTTGTATCGTTCTAACGATCACAGAAAGGCATACTTAGCCGAGATCATGTGACACGTGATGAATTTCGAAAGACAAATACATGGCAATATGAAATGTTTGATTAATATAATGAAATTTTATTGCATGATTTAAAGTTTTAAAACGTTACTTTAACTAGATTGGTGCATGATAGTAAATACACTCTTTAATGAAAGTATAATTAGTACCATTTTATTTATTTATTTATTTATTTTTTTGGTAGGTGACTTTCGTTATGAGTGATCCATTGTCACTCCGTCGGTCCGTTTTGAACCGACAGCCCGCCAAGGCTTGCTTGACGATGTTCTATCAGGCCCCGTGCAGGATCATCGGCCTTGGTGGCTTCCCTCAGGAAACCGTACTGCCTTTACACGAGTTGCCTCGCTAAAGTAACAACCGGATTAAACTTGCCAAATAACATTCCGTTCAATCTATATATTATAATAAACCAAAGCCTCAAATCGTAAATGGCACTCATATAGTCATTCTCCCCCTTTAGGTGTGCCACGTGACACCCTCATTATTTCCATCCAAAAGTCTTTTTCTCTATCATGTTTCTCCCACAATTTTAAAACATTAATGACTTTTATATACGAGATTTAAAAAAAAATACACCGAATTAACGAACGTTTTATTATCTTTCTAACGAGTATTATAGTGCTATACAAAAAAACTAAAAAAATGACGAGTTTTTTTTTGTGGGTTTTTGTTCATACTAGGAAAAAAACACAATGTGTTCAGGTAATTCATTAATTATATTTAGGCAAGTCACTAATCATGTTCAAACTAGGAATTTATTTTCATCACTTGCATAATAGGTTAAAACCACCAATTTCTAAAAAAAAAGTCACACCTTCAAAGCCACTGCTTCAATCACGGCCAGCAATGTTTGGATGAGTTTCTAGCCCTACTCCTCATCCAAACATACATCTTCTTTTTAATATACATTTTTATTCTTATTCACATGATTAAAATTGTTGTTTTCTTATATCATAGTACATTCATTTATATGTAACATCATAACATATTTTACTCAATAATATGTTTAAGTTGAGCCACCTGAGTTTTTTCCCACTCTTGGTTTTATTTAGATTAGTATGTGATTTGGGGTTTGAAGGTTGAATGAGGTCGGTACACGGTAGGTCTTTTTTTCTTCAACATCAGTGATTAGTTCAAGGAAGAAGAAAATGTGGCAGCTTTTAGTGGTGGTACATGGTAGAATACAAAATTATACATGATTATTCCATATTTCTGAATATTATTCGCCTGGTATATGATTACGTGTAAGTTTACATTTTTGTTTACTATTTCTATTAGTATCGGTGTAATTTGATATAATCTTTTGTGGTTATGTTCTCATTTTTGTTGGTAAAACAGTTATAACATCATGTTTGATAATTTAAAACATTATTTTTTTAGAAAACTATGTAGTCAATTTGATGCATGTGTATTAGGTTTGCTACTTTGCTTACATATTCATATTTAAGGTTTATTGGGTTTGCTTACAAATGAGGAAAGTGACATTAGGTTAATAAGGTACAAAAGTCAACATTGGAGTTGACTTTGTTTAATGTAGTTTTCGGGATTTTGGTTTGGCTATTGATTCTTACCACTTTTGTTGTTTTGAAGTGTTAGAGTTTCAAAGGAGAAGATATTATGGACTCTACATCTATAGAGAAGTGATGTTATTTTCTCAAATGTTGCGTTTCTTTGTTTCTTACTTTCATGAACATGCTTTAATTTTTTTTTAAATAAATTACTTTCATTCCAAAACAAGAAAAATTACATCAAGGAAAATCATTCTCTACATCTATAGAGAATGATTTTTTTGCTTTGTAGGTAGGGATGGCAATCAAATCCGAACTCGATGGGTAAACCCGAAACCCGACACATTTGGGACGGGTTTGGGGTCGGGTAATCGTGTATGGGTCCGGGTATGGGATCGGTTTTTATTTTTTTCGCGGGTTTGGGATTTGATGATATACTCGTTTACCCGACCCGATTACCCGATAAAGTATATCCGTTTACCCGATTAGAAACCCAATATAATTTCTAATATATCTTTTTAAATATGTATGCATAATATATCTAATTGTCCATCTACATTGTCATCTTGTGCTAAAATTACCAAAAAGTTAGTGTATACTATTTGTTATCTATGTGTTTAATTGTTTTTATATGATTTAAGTATTTTATATTTATACATTATAATCATTTAAATATATATTTAATAATGGTAAATGTAATTGGTTAATAATTACCTAATAGATGCCAGTCGGGTTTTAGCTTGGATATACTCAATGAGTAAGTTTAAAAATTAATGGGTTACCCGAAACCCGCGGGTATACCCGATACCCGATGGGTAATTACCTGACACAAACCCCACGGGTTTTGGGCCGGGTTTGGGACAAGCATACCTAATCGGGTATGGGGTTGGGATTACCTAAACCCGTCCCAAACCCGACCCATTGCCATCCCTATTTGTATTTGTAGGGGGGAGATGGATGCTTCAATGAGAATTTGTGATGTCTGCTTAGTTGCTAAAAATATTTTTTATCTGATTTTATTTTACTTTATTAATCCTTGTACAAATCATATATTGAAAATTTTATTACATTATATTAGAATTTCTAACCTTGGGACGCCCGAGATATAATCTAGTTTACTTTGTATTTAAACAAGGCTATAGTTTGAATAATGTTGGAGATAATGGGTCCATCACCGAATGATAATTTGTAAGCATATATGACAAAAGTCCACCATTTCTCCGTTAAAAAATGGTGTTGGGACAGAAATTTCAGGCTTAGAAGATAATGGCCCTATCATCATCATAATTCTTTACTTTATTATGTATTTTCTTTTATTTTAAGGTTGTTTTTTTTTTTTTTTTTTTTTTTTTGAAAATTGAACTTCAATAAAACCACAAAACCCGACAACTATCTCCAAGACAGAGAAAGAAGCCGAAAACCAGAGAAATCCAAACAATACAAACACACTACGTTACATCAAAAGAGCACCAACGAGACCAATCCACTACCCCACCCTTAAACCTATTTTTATACCAAAGATACCCCCACGACTTTATGTCCGCTACCAATTTCACCACATTCGTGTCAGAACCGTTAAAGATCTTCTCATTCCTAGCTCTCCAAATTCTCCAACACGTAATGATAATGATACCATGTAAAACCTCCTTCTTGACACCCGAAACACCACTATGATCATGAAGCAAGACAACATCCTTCACGTGGAACATGAACGGTCTCGGAATTCTACACCACAATGCAATCTTGTCCCACACTCCACTCGCCATAGAACAACCCGTGAGGAGATGCTCGATCGACTCGTCGTAGGAAAGACACCACACGCATGATAGATTATCCCCCATAATACTCCTTCGAGCTAACGCCATTTTAGTAGGAAGACGGTCCAGAAACGCGCACCACATAAAAATATTACATTTGGACGGAACCCAAGAACTCCACCTAAACTCGAACGCTGGACCGGTAACCTGCCCTCTGAGCCATCTTTTGACTTCGGCCACCTCGATTCCAGTATTTCCCCCATCAGCCCAATACCATGCATCATCTCTTTCGTTCAAGACAATTGAATGTAATAAAGACTCAAGCGAAACTTTACAAGCCACCTCGTCTGAAGAAGAAACAGCGCGAGACCACTCCCACTGAATCACCCAAGTATCTCCTGAAAACTTCAACCGATCACAAAGGCAAACTCTTTTGGACCTTTCAGCAGCGTACAACAGCGGAAAAGAATCTTTGAGCGGCTCGTTTCCCAGCCAAGTGTCCAACCAAAACCGAACCTTCCTACCGTTTCCAGGATTGCAACGAATGAGACGGTTTAACCCGACGCCATCAACCTTGTGTTTGTTCCAAAAGACGACACAATTCTTCCACACACCTGTAAAAGAGTTGTTACAAGGAACGATACCCCAATATCTCGAAGAACCGTGAATAGAAAAAACAACCCTCCTCCATAGCGCGTTTGGTTCATTGAAAAACCTCCAAAGCCATTTAATCACCATAGCGTTGTTGTTGACTTCTAAAGGAGCGACCCCCAACCCCCCGTCTTTAACCCGCTTTGTTATGGTATCCCAAGCCACCCAACACATTTTGCGCACATCATCCGACCCTCCCCATAAAAAGCGCCTCATAAGCCCTTCCAAGTCACCTATAACCTTCTTAGGCGCCTTAAAAAGTGAGAAATAATACAAGGGAAGGCTATCCAACACCGATTTAACTAAAGTCAATCGACCGGCTATAGAAAGAGTATTAGCTTTCCATTTTGAAAGCCGACTTTTGAACTTAGCTATCACCGGATCCCAATTCGAAATTCTGTTCATGTTCGCCCCTACCTTTATGCCCAAATACACAAATGGTAATGTACCTCTTTTACACCCTATCTCCTCGGCCGTACTCGCCACCTCGGCCTCCTCAACACCAACCCCATATAGGACCGATTTATGCAAATTAATCTTGAGACCGGAGCATAAATAAAAAATACGAAGAACGCGTCTCATATTATTAAAATTAAAAGACGACCACTCTCCCATTATCATAGCGTCGTCCGCATATAGAAGATGAGATAAAGAAGGCCCATCATTAGGGAGCTTGACCCCGTGAAAAGCGCCGATATCACTAGCCTGGTTTAACATACCCGAGAAAGCCTCCATCAAAATAACAAACAAGAACGGTGACAATGGATCTCCCTGGCGAATCCCTTTTTGGCACCCAAACTCAAAAGTAGGCGACCCGTTTACAAGGACTGCCGCTCTAGAAGAATACAAGATGCCACGAACCCACTCACACCAAACCCCAGGAAATCCCATCTGCGACATAACCGAAAGTAAAAACTCCCAGTTAACGTTGTCATAAGCCTTTTCGAAATCGATCTTGAATAAGAAAATTTTCCTATCTCTCTTCTTTGCCCAGGAAATAACCTCACTAGTCATGAGAGGACCATCTAGAATATACCGACCGGATAGAAAAGCCGACTGAGTCTCAGACACAATGCGACCCAACACCAACTTCAACCGGTTTGCCAACACCTTAGAGACTACTTTAATAATACTCCCAATAAGACTAATAGGTCTAAAATCTCCCAGATTAGCAGGATCACCAGTCTTAGGAATTAAAGTAATAAAAGAAGACCCCACTCCCGGACTGAACCGACACACCTCATAAAAATGATCCATAATGGACCTGAAATCATGCTCGAACAAACTCCAAAAGTGCCTAATGAATCTGAAATTAAACCCATCAGGCCCCGGAGCTTTATCTGCGCCACACTCGAAAACTGCACGTCTGACCTCCTGGTTCGAAAACTTGTCAACCAGAATAGCAGCCTCCGCGTCATTCACAACCGTCAAACCGTAACAAACCAACTTCGGCCGAGTACCCATGTTCTCCTTAAACTTATCCCGGAAAAACCCCATGACCTCCCTTTTAATAATTTCCGGATTGGTCACCCACCTACCATTAACCTCCAAGCCCGGGATATGATTAGACGCCTTACGTTTATTTATGAAGCCATGAAAATACTTGGAATTATCGTCTCCATGCATTGCCCAATTGCACCTAGCCTTTTGTTTCAAATCACGTTGCTTATAATAATCCAACTCCCCAATACGCTTCTTAATCTCTGTCAACGACCAAACCTCATCCTCGGATAGCATTCGGACCTCCACTGCTTGATCTAATATAGAGAGCTCATCTTCCAAAACACGCCTTTCCTCCATTTCATTTGCTTTAACCGTAATCGCCCATGTGTTAATATTCTTTCGTAACAATTTGAACTTGGATAACAACTGAGCATCCGGGTTCCCCGAGAAATCCACCTCCTGAATCGTATCTCTCACAACCGAATCAAAGTCTTCGCGACCGAGCCAGGAGTTATAAAACTTGAAAGGTTTAGGACCGAAATTTCTCGATCCTGTCTTTAGGAGAAGCGGGCTATGATCAGATTTAACTCTTTCCAAAGCAATATATTCAGCGCATGACCACTCCATAAAGACCTCCCAACTGACAAAAATCCTGTCAATGCGGCTTAATTTATCACCTGCAAGAAAAGTAAACCGTCTCCCTTTCAAGGAGTACTCATGTAAGTCCGCATCATTAATAAAATCATTAAATTCAGAAGCCTCCACCGCGTTAAATATCGAGTTCCGTCTTTCTTCCTCATATCTAACTGAGTTGAAATCACCAGCCACTATCCACCTACCACCACCCTCACCCATAAGCCGCTTGATATCCTCCCATAAAATCCGTTTGTAAACTATATTCTGAGGAGCATACACATTTAACATTAACATTTCCTGTAACATTAAAAAGCTAACCTCGTTCGTAGCCCGAAGACTCCGAACCCAATCTGCCTTCCCCATGCGACCCATACCTCGAATATTCAATGAAATAACATTCATTGAGTAACCTCTTGATAACCTTCACTACGCAACACCTCTTTAACATTTGGAACAAAAGAATCTAAATTTTCGACCCCCAAGACACGGCTCAACATGATGGTTTGATTAGCTTCAGTATCAATCGGACTCAAACTGGTTCCAGCTGCATCCGAACTTGGCCCTCCATTTACCTCGTCGTCTTCTATCCTGGTGGCGTCAGGAACCGTAACATCAACTGGGACTCTACTATTCAAATCTGGTGTTAGAAATACCTCCTCCATATCAACATTAACGTTGACAGTACTCGTAACCGAATCTTCGTTATTGGAAAGAATACCGATCAGGCGATCCAACCCAAACATATCATTGTTTTCCCGCGATCTCTTTTTGGGGCGTTCTAAAGAGCCACTACTTTCACTCCTGTTTTTGAACAAAGACTTCGGCGAAATTTCTTCCTACCCTTAGACAAACAAGACTGTGAACCAGACAACCCCTCCGAACCAACTACTCCTTCCACCCTATCATGAGTATCAATACACTGGCCATCTACAGCCACTTCTACGCGGTCTTCCACTTCTACGTGTTCAGTTTCCATCACCTCAAATTGTGGCAACTCCCCCTCCTCACGTTCAACTTGTGCGTCATCAACCTGTGGTTCAACTTCCTGCTGAATACTACACTCATCCTCCTCAAGATCAACAACGCATTCGGGAACCCATTCTCCTACGTCTTCGTCAATCCAAACATTAAACATTCGGCCTCTCCAGTTAACATCAACCCTATCCACAATCCTCTTACACTCCTTAGTCAACACACCAACGAGAGCATAAGAGAGATTATTAACGTCACCTGAAATAGACGCAGATTGAACTACTTTACCGAATCTACTAGCGATCACATCATACACCTGGTCCAACGTCAATTGCACTGGAACGCCATGCACCTGTAACCAAGCAATACGGCCCTCCTCAACGTAACCACCATCGGCCACGGTTGCAACACTTCGAACCAGCCTGACCAAGTATGAATATCACCAAGGAATCTCTCCGCATCACGCTATCGTAAAACACCAATGCCACAGATAACCCTCCCATATACTTAATATCCAGTGCTAACCACCCCTTTCCTTTGAGTAATTGTTTCAAAGACGTCAACGTATGAAGGTCCACTACTTTCCCATGAAGAGCACACCCTGACCAATGTGAAAATCGTTCCACCGAATCGTCAATACTAATCACGTCCACTTTGTTTCTGTTCAGCAGAGAATCCACGAATGAACGGCCTACACCCACATTAGCCTGCATGGAAACAGCCCCCTCTGAGCCCCCAGAACTAGGGTTAGGGTTTGCATGGGGAGCCTCAGTCGTAGCGTTCGTCGGCCTCTTCTGCACACTCTCTGGCCTAGATACTTTCTGACCGTTCACGAACCGTGCTAACGTAATGAACAGCTTATAGGTACCCAACCAAACATCCGACATCTCGTTCTCCAAACGTGATAGATCGCTCACTTCAGAAAACGTAACGAAAGCAAATCGTTTACCCCATTTATCCAATTTCCTTGCGATATAAGACCCTTCATAATTCCCATACCTAGTCAACACCTCCTTTAAATCCTGCGAGGAGCACTTCGGGGGAAGATTCGAAACAAAAAACTTGGAGAAAACCTTGTTGTGAACCTCAGATGAACGATCATTCCTTCTACCTTGCCGATTTCGGGGATGTTCCCAGCCGTCTGGATCGATTCGCCTTGGATCGCCCGACATTTTAGGAGCGGCTAGGGTTATTACTGGATCGATACTAATTTTTTTTTTTTTTTTTTTTTAAGTGAAGGTGGATTTGTAACAATTATGACTTTTATTCCAAAAAAAAAATTCGACATCCACACACTCACCAAAACCTACTTTTGAATTTTTTTCTTTACAAATCACAACCAATTTCAGATTTTGAAAATATATGGCTACATTTTACAAGTTTAAAAGATAATGTTTAAAAAAATGTAAGCAACTATTTGATGCTCTTTCAGAATCAAGATTTGACACATCATCAAGACGAAGGAACATGGTGCATTGTATACTTTTAGTTTATTTTTAGGAACAAAACAGCGATGCCCGAAGCTTAGACGATTTGCACTTTATGCATTAAAAGTTGTCCTATCGACGACTCCAGATTTTGGTAGATGAGACAGCTAGCCTGTGATGATGGATATGATTTACTGGTGGAAATGATTGATGCAAGCTTCTTCATGACACCAATATGAAGACTGCCCATGTGGATGTGGAAGACAATGAGACACCTTCCACATGATCCAACACAAGCTTCCAGCCATATTTGGATCTTGTTTCTTTCATCATTTTCAAAAAAAGTTCACATCTTTTGTCACATATATAAACCCCATGTGTTTCTTACACTCATCTCTCTCTCTCTCTCTCTCTCTCTCTCTCTCTCTCTCTCTCTCTCTCTCTCTTCTCTCTCTCTCTCTCTCTCTCTCTCTCTCTCTCTCTCTCTACCCTTATATCTCTCTAACAATTTAAACAAAAATGTCATCTTTTCTGTTAAGGATTTTGCTCCCAGTTCTGCTTCTTGTGGTGACACTCCCACAAAAATCTAGTAAGTAACCTTTATTCAGATTTTGTTCTCATAAGTTTCTTTGACTTTTGTTGTTAGTGTTTTATAGTTTATAAACATACTAGACACACATATGAATATATAATAAAGATATTATATTTACCAATCTCAAAATCCTGCTACTTTCAGTTTCTTATTCCATCATTCCACAATGCCCATGTGCTTTCTAATCCAATCATATGATATCATAGCAACAAAACAATATATATATATATATAGGGTAGGGATCCTAAGAGAACCAACCCCTATTTGAGAACTGAGAGAACCATTCTAGGCCACACATTTCATATAAAGGCAAAAAAAAAAAAAATTTTTTGTTTTTTTGTTTTTTTGCTTTAATCGCACATTTTTATGCAAGGAAATTTTTTTTATTTTTTTTGAATTTTTTTTTCATTTATACATATGCGTATATGTCAATTATACATATGTGTATATAGCAATTATACATATGTTTATATAGCATACATATGTGTATATTGCATTATACATATGTGTATAATGCAATTATACACATGTGTATACTGAAAAAAAAATACAAGAAAAAATAAAAAATTTCTTACATATAAAGCAGCGATTTTTGCAAAAAAAATATATATATATATATATATATATATTTTGCCTTAGAGAAATGTGTGGCCCAGAATGGTTCTCTCAGTTCTCAATTTGGGGAAAGGTTCTCATTTGAACCAAATCCTATATATATATATTGGCCTTTTTTTTTTTTTTTTTTTGATATACAGTGTGCATTTGTCTTTTGTCGAGCCGGGGGTCTCTCTGGAAGCAGCCTCTCTATCTCTAAAGATAGGGGTAAGGTTTGCCTACATCTTACCCTCCCCAGACCCTACTAACAGCGTCGCTATTCGTGGGATTTTCCTGGGTACGGTTGTTGTTGTTGTTGTATATATATATATTGGCCTTATTGATCCTGCAATATGAAAATCAAAGCAGCCCTCTACCCAAATTCCTATTTAAACTGCATTATATTAATTTATATACTGTTCGCCTCACTAATCTCGCAGGAACACAGACCACAGAATACTAGATTCATATACTGTATAAACAATTGAAGACTTTTTGTTTTTTGTCACTTTACTAACGGTATTTTTTTACATTTATTTGTCGATATGTTGGTAAACTTAAGATGGGGAATTTGAGCAATGGTGTGTAGCAGATGTACAGGCAACAGATGCAGAACTACAAGCAGCTATAGATTACACATGTGGTGAAGGCGGTGCAGATTGTAGCAAGATTCAAGAAAATCAACCATGTTATTTTCCAAACACTTTAAAAGACCATGCGTCATATGCATTTAATGCTTATTACCAAAAGTTTAAGCATAATGGTGCTTCTTGCTACTTCAATAGCGCTGCCATTACCACCGAAAAAGATCCCAGTAAGCACATTTCTCTTGACTCGTTTACATAATTCGTGTTTAAAAGTTCTAAAATAGATCTAACCGTTAGGATCGCGAAAGATTTGCTATCACACCCATGTGAATAATATAAGTCTAAAGAGGTCACCTATGTTCTTCTAGTAGCCTATTATCTTATTATTCTTAACTACTTTATTCTAATTCCATTTTTTTTCTTTAGCTTTCCTCCATCTTTTTAAATCAAGAAAACAGACAATTTGAGTTCACATGCATTTTTCATCTTTACAGGCTGTATTATTAATAATTAGTTTCGTTCTTTTGATTGCGTGTTTGCTTATTCCCACAGGTTATGGTTCATGCCACTATGATTATACTCCATGATGCTCCTGAGACAGCAAATTGTGACAAGACACGATGCATACAGATGTTTAATTGTTCGCTTTCTTGATTCATTTACCAAAGTTTTTAAAACAATCTTTGTTTAGTAGCTAGCTATACGCTGGAAAGTTATTCGCTCTTCCCACACTCTACTTTTTCTACGAACAAACATATCAACGTACTTATACAAACGTGTAAGGCATGGGATTATAGAAAGGTACCTGCTAAAATGAGTCACTTTAAGCTTCTGTATCCCGATAAACTTTGTGCATATCAATCAACGTAGTAGCTATATAAAAAACAGGACACGTGAGAGAAAACGAAAGGGAGCTATGTTAAACAAATAACTTTAATCTCCAACATGAAAATGCATAAAAGATGAGATTTTCATTTACTTCTTTCAAATAGAAAAACACAATCAATAACGATTGATCCTTGTCTCTCTAGTTTTAGTAGTCAAAATACACGTAAAAATCCCTCATAAACCAGGAGGGACATTATTTCTAGTCCCATTCGTCTTCAGGGGAAAGCTGTTCTAGAACAGCAAGCTTCCCCAGGCTGCAATAAACGCGAACCCGCCAAGTGGTGCCACTTTAGCATATGTTCTGTCTTCAAGGAACGCCACTGCATAACACCTGCAACAGTAAAGACCATATTTGTCATCTTTGACCAGTGTTAACAAAAAAAATGAATGTTACAATAACTCAAAAGGATGGCTTTCTAAAAGAAGGTAAGAAACAATGACTACCGACAGGGTAATGGTCCGTCAGGAATTTTATAAACTGTTTGGATTTCTGACAAAACTAAGAACATGAATGGGTTCTTTGTAATAAGGTTATCCATCCCAGTGGCAAAGTATTTGTATCTTAACTAGGTTGCCCTTAGTTTAAAACCAAAATAAGTGTCCGACGTAACATATTCAGCCAACTACAAGAATAAGCATAATATAAAGTTCAAAAAAATGTAACTCACGTCCCCGAGAAGGCGACAATTCCAGTTGCCAAAAGCCCTCCAAACTACAAATCACAAGATAAAATAAAACAATGAGCATTAAATCTGCACCTGGTTTTAAAAAGCACGAGGCATGAGGCGAGAGCCTCACGTACGTGAGGCGCTGCTCAATGTAAAACCAGATCAGTCTTATGTACAATCAAAAGCTAAACTGTCTCGTTTTTTTTACATCTCGACCTTTTTTCTTATTATCTAAAACATTCATAATCTCTTCATCCCTTAGGTTGTTTCTATGTATTACCCTTATACAAAACCTAATCTTGACCGATTTTGACCCAAATGTCATGAAGCGCTGCCTCAGGAACAGATAATGAAATGAAACTTGGACATGTAACAAGAATGTGACTTGTTACTTCTTATCAATAACGACACATGTTCGCATTAATAACAACCTGTTACAACCGATATTCTAGACGATTAGAGGATATTATGCCATTCTAACATATTATCTAAAACCCATGTTTGCAGCCTCCAGCAACCACAGAATACGCAAAATCCACACCAGCAGCATGTTGAAAACAGTGGGTCAATTTTAAATGACATAATCAACCATAGCAGAAATAAAGAAACAGAAAAGAGCTTACAATGTTAGGGTTTTTAGCTATAGGAGCACCAACCAATGCAGCAGTATGAACTAAATGGTACAGAGAAGCTGTGTTCCAAACCTGTCATTTTACAAATTACAATATATAGTTCCGTAGCGATGAGAAAACTTTATCTACCGTCGCTAAACCCTAATCCCTAAACCCAAAAAAACAAAACCCTAAGCCCTAAAAGCTAGAAAGTAAATGCTAAACTCTAAAAATTAAACGCTAAACCCTAAAAACTAAACCCGATAAAAAATTCAACACAAATATCAACCGTTTGACGACGGAGTTTTCTAATGATCCTTCCCCTATAAATAAACAAATACTAATTAAATTAAATTAAATTAAATGATGAATAAAAAAAAACCTCCTTGTAAGATGGATTGGTGGGTTTGAAACCATGAGCCCCATATGTGCCTAAACCAAGGGCTGCCATACCTGTTTTCCGAATACACTTAATAACAATAATAATAACAATAACAATCATAATCATAATCATAATAATAATAATAATGGGATGATTGAACGCAACTTTGTATCCAAAAACTTACCAGAAATTGCAGCAACTTTGTGCCAAATAAGAGGATTCATTCTCACACAACAAATGTTCTGAAAACTTGTGCAATCAAGAGTTGTTTACAATGCTACTGATTGATTGATTGAATTTGTGGTTATGGTGAGGATACACACAACATCAAGAAGAAGAAGAATTTACACTATGCTACCCCTTAGTCTTTGGTTTCATACTACTACCACAATAGTTTTACTATTTTTTTTTCAAATATATTCTCAAACTTGGTATCTCGTTACCGTTGTTTACTTGAAAGCTGATACTAGGGCTGTTCACGAGCCGAGCGGACCTTTGCTCGTGCTTGGCTCATTTACAAACCGAACCGAGCCGATCGGCTCATTTACAATCGATCCAGAAACCGAGCGAGCATTGTTCGAGCGCACATTTTTTCGAGCAAGCGACGAGCGGCGAGTGTTTTCCGACAACCATAAATTTAGGATGTTTATTTTAATATTCTCGCTGCCTAGTGATGACTGAGGTTCGACCGTTCAAGAATAAGGCTCTAATTGAGGCCGGTGAGGTAATGAGCATACTACAGAGAACAATTGTCGCGTTGGGGCGTAGGTTGATAGCGGGAAATGATTGGTAGTGAGCAACTAATGGGAATAGGAAGTCAAACATGTTTTTTCACAGCTTAGAGTTTTACAATTAAACTTAGTGTTAAGTTATCATTGGGTTGATAATGCCAATAACCATAAATATAATTGTATATATACATATATTGAGTCAAACCCAATAGAGTGACATGTATAAAACTATAGGGGCAATTTCACATATACCCCTACAAAACATCAAAATTTCATATATACCCAAAACATGCTTTAGGACCATTGTACAATATGCATATATGAAATTGTATCTATTAACAATTGGTAAATTATAAAACAAATTAAGGAAACATAAAAGATAAAAAGGGACAAATTACATAAGAATAGCAGGTAGGCGGGTAAGGATTTGTTTTCTCTAGATTAGGGTTCTTTATCCAGAAGGGGGTGGCGGCGCAACTTGTTACCCGCCTACCTACTATTATTATGTAATTTGTCCCTTTTTGTTGAAATGAAAATATGACATCTATTGAGTTATTTTAGAAAAAAAGAATTTAAAAACAAAGTTGTATTTTTCTTTCTCATGTTCCATCCCGTAATTTTTAAAAATTAATATATTTTATATACGAGATTTTTTAAAGAAAAAAATTACACCAAATTAACGAGCGTTTTATTATCTTTCCAACGAGTACCATAGTGCTATATAAAAAACAGAGAGAAAAAAACGACTATTTTTGTGGGGTTTTGTTCATACAGGAAAAAAAAACACAAAGTGTTCAGGTTATTCATTAATCATGTATAGGCAAGTCATTAATTATGTTCAAACCAATAAATATGAATTCTATAATATTAGAGTTATACATTGTTTAAGGTTAGGCGTTAACATTGGAGATACATTGTTAATTGTTTTAGGTTAGGTGCTACCCGAAACTTTCCAGCATGTAATTGTAAAGCGCATCAGTCTATTTCGTATGTAAAATTGATGTGTCATATTAGATTTTTCAATCTCGGGACGCTCCCGGGATATAAATCTAGTTATATATGTACTTATCAATTACAATTATATTTAATAGTTTTGATACAATTTCATATATGCCATTGTAAACTTGTAAAATATCATATATATATACCCAAAGTACAAGTTTTTCATGCATATTGTACAATGGTCCTAAAGCATGTTTTGGGTATATATAAAATTTTGATGTTTTGTAGGGTATATATGAAATTGCCCCTATAGTTAATATAGTTTCTTTAGTAATGGCAAATCATGAAGACCAATCGCATGAATTTTAAAAGATCTTTGAACAAGTACGGATACTGGGTACTAAGGGGGAAGAGGTGCCCTACTGAAAAAAAATTCACTTCATTGATTTCTACTAATCTTGTATTGCCACATCATTTCACTGATTCACTTCACTCAAACAGTTTTTCAGAGGCAGCACTTCACTGATTCTTTACTTAACAATCAATTATTTTCACACATAATAATAATATTAATAATATATATCAATGAGAGAGTGAGTGAGTGATTTGACAGGGAGGGAGAGAGAAGTCAGGCTTACTAGTGCGTTAACTACAACCAGATTTTAGTTCACGGGACCACTACAAACATAGGTAACGGCAGTGTTACCGAGCTGATAGTGGGGTTCCCCTGACCAATTGTGGTGGCGCCATGTCCCCTAAGTGCCACTAAAAAGTAAAAGAAGAATGAAAACTTTGTAATTAAGGAAATGTTATATACACGACCAAATAAAACTAAATAAATAAATGAGTGAAGTCCTATTTGAGTCTCTCTGATTTGCCCATTTTAACTACTTGAGTCCAAAATCAAAACTTGTCTCGGTCTGAGTCCTTAAAGTTTCTAATCTTAACTTCTTGAGTCCAAAAGATAACCTCTGTTAGATTTTCTCAGTTAAATTTTATGAAAATACCAAATTGCCCCTACTATTAAAATTAAAAAAAATACATACATATATGATATATACATATGCAGACCATCTTCATCTATCCATCATCTTCATCAGCAGTAACAACAACATCATCATCGACCGTCTTCATTTATCCATCATCTTCATCAGTAGTAACAACAACAACATCATCATCATCATCAATTCATCACCATCTTCATTTATCAACCTGCAACACCACCACCACCTCCATCTCCACCCTCCCTCTCCTCACCGTCTCCTCTTTCCCACTTCGGTTCCCTTCTCCATGACCCAAAAAACTTCCATTGAACCTATACTACCAGACCCGTGCTCAATATCACCCCAAAACCCCTAAACATAAAACAGAAGAAAACTAGCAGAGAAGAATATTGTGAGCAGATCAAGAAAACGGAAGCAACAGCCGTCGGAACCAGACCCGTTTGGTGGAATATTCACACGTAGCAGGTCTCATATCTATTTCCACCGGCACCGATCTGGTTACGCTAGATCAGATTCCAATCGAATCCATAATAGTACATCTAAATCACTAGCAAAGCAACAAGTGTTTGAAGTTAGAATAGATGAAGCTACGAGTCAAGGATTGTGGGGGTAAGGGCGGCGGCGATGATTGTCGACCCCGGTGGTGGTGGTTGTGTTCGGTTTTTGGCGTCACACCAATGGATGTGTGGGGGTTAAGGGGTGTAAGGCGGTGGTTATGGTGGGTAACTATATGTTTGTTTCATTCTGTTTGTTGATCTGCGATTAGCCTTTATAATTGATGGATATAGTCTTAATTTATGTTCATAATCGTGTTTTGTGTTCTTGAGTGTTTTTGTTTGTGATTTGTGGTTTTAGGAATTATAATTTGGATGCAGTCGATGATGATGATGGTGATAATAAAAACACACTTTTAAAAAAACTGATGTGGAATAAAAAAATAAAAAAATAAAGAAACAAAAATATAAACCAGGGGCATTTAAGTCATTTCACAAAATTTAACAGAGAAAATCTAACAGAGGTTATCTTTTGGACTCAAGAAGTTAAGTTTAGAAACTTTAAGGACTCAGACTGAGAAAAGTTTTGATTTTGGACTCAAGTATTTAAAATGAGCAAACCACAGGGACTCAAATAGGACTTCACTCTAAATAAATAAAGGAAAATATTTTGGGTATATGATTGAGATACGTTATCAGGTATGGGTATATCTATATGGGTTGAGTTATTCTACAAAGGCTAACAAAAATGAAAATGGTGAAAAACCACTAGAGATTGATATATGTCCAATGAATAAACAAAAGGCAAGGGTAGTTTTGTCACAACAAGAAAAATGAATATCCATATGTAAGTCAAATGCTATTTCCCTCCATTTTTTAAACATCTGTAACTTTTTTATACGTCATATTTTTTTAAAAAATATACTATAAAATAAAACGTATTATTATCTTTAATATGAGTACCCTATTGTTATATTTTTTAAAGAAAAATCAAAACCCAGTTGTGTAAGACACAATGGACAATGTAAAACACAATGAATTCCAAACTAAAAATGCAATGAACAATATGGTATAAGACACAATGAATAGCAGAATATAACACAATGAATGGCATACTAAAAAACATAATGAACAACAAATAAAACACAATGGATAGTAAACTAAAAAACATAATGAACAACAAAATAAAACACAATATATACTAGAAACGCAAAATTCAGTTGCATAAAACACAATGAATAACGTAAAACATAATGGAAAACAAACTAAAAATACAATAGATAAATTTAAACCATGTATAGCCTAAAAAACACAATGAACATATTTGTAACACAGACGTTCATACTATAACACAATGAACAAGCAGAAGACACAATGAAGAAAAACCCTAGTTAACACGGACTTTTGTTTTTCCATTTTTAATGTAGCAATGTTGTACCCATATTAAAGATAAAAAACGCTTGTTAATATGGTGAAATCTTTTTAACAAAAAATATTGTACGAAAAGTTATAGACGTTTTAATATGATGGGGAAATTGACATATGCCTTACATGTGGAGAGAGAAAGTTAACAAATGTGGTTTTTCTTTTATGTCCTCCCTCTAATTTAATATTTATTATTTTCCAACAAACTAATCACAACCCTTTAAATCTAAGATCAATGGACCACAATCCTTTTCACCCTTCCTAGAAAAAGTGTCATGTGTATTTGATCATAAATCATATTTATATTACATTATTAAGAGCGAAAGATAGACACAAAGATAATTTTCTTTATTTTTTATGATGGTATAGGAAAGGTTTCTTGCTTCACCTTTAAAAGTCATGAAAAATATTCTTAAATTACCCATATCTTGCAAAACTTAATTGTACACTAGAGTCAATTGTGATCTGACACCAGTTTCAACTTTTTTTTTAACGACTAACAAATTTTATTAAACACCAAAGCTAGCGGGAAACTAGCAAAATCGCCCGGCATACAAGAAAAAACTTACAACAGAGATCGCCCATGCACAAAACACAAACAGAAAAAAGCTAAACAATATGCGATAAGTTGAATCCCCGCCATTTCTCCCAATCCAAGTCATTCAGTTTCGCTCTCTCCTTAACCCAAAGAAAGCTGAGTGCTTTAATATCCCCAATAACCTTGTGTGTAGAGGGCTGAACCTGTTTAAAAATTAAATCGTTTCTGCAGCCCCATAAGCACCACAATGTCGTCAAGCAAACTGCATAGAAGATCTTTTTCAGCTTCGTTGAACCGGTCGTATAATTATGCAGTGAAAGAATATCTCGGACATCAAACGCATATATTCCACCCACTTTGCACCACTGAGATATAAGTTGCCAAACCGAATCCGCGAAGGCACACGAAATAAAAAGATGATCCCCGGTTTCGTTCGCGTCTTAGCAAATCGGACAAAGTCCCGAGCCCACATTGATGTTTCTCCTACCCAACGCCTCTTTTGTAGGAAGTCTATAAAGACCCGCACGCCACGCCATAATTTCTACTTTTCTCCATACAAGTTTCTTCAACTCACTATCACCTTCGTTTCGCTTTCGTTTGCTAATGAAGTGTCTCGACTTTAATTACTTCATTCATTGCCTTCAAGTATTTCATTCACTAGCCATTAATCTATTCAATCACCTTTTTATTAGTTTCTCCGTCGCTATTGTCGAATTAGGCTGGCTGACTCCCATTCCTTTCCTTTCTCCCAAATTGTACAAACCAATTCATCCCTAAATCCTTTCTTTCCAACTGTCAATAATATATCATATCATTTAACCTTGAATTTATGGAACCGTGAGAACAAATGAGAAAACCAATCAAAATCATTTTTTTTCAACACAAACATAATTATAATCAAAATACAACATTAAAAAATGAATTTTCTTTCCAAATAATTCAACTTTTCTTTCAGAAACACTTTCAAATTAACTTTTTACATATGTGTAAATGAAACAGTTTACACATGTACAAACAGTAAATTTACATATGTGTAAAAACAACTTATTTCGTATACGTTTAAATTTTTACGCGTAAAATGTGTTTTTGAGATTGTATTTTAGTAATAAAGATAAGTATAAAAAGAAAATTTTGATTTGAATAGTTTTAGATAGCGTTCTCGCGGTTCGCACGAAATATAGGTGTCTCAAATTAACTTTCCCATATATATATATATATAGCAACAGTCACAAAACCTGCACTAACAAACTCCCCCTTGCTATCAATTCTGACAAATACCGATAAACATCAGTCACAAATAATGTACTAACAAACTCCCCTTGACTGATGATTTCATTTCTTATCTGGTAAGACTTGATCTTTTGGCATTGCACTTTTGACCTTCAACATTTGCAGCATCAACCTCCAGCGATCCACGAACAAGACTCGCTTCTAGACTGACACCTGCACGAACAACACCATATTCTGTTTTATTGATCCTTGTCTTCAATCAGTTGTGTCTGACTCTGTCTGATATATTCACAAATCAACCAAAAACCCGAAGCCTTTCATATCTAATCTCCCCCTCAATGTAAGTCTATCCAAATTACTTCTAGATCCACCATAATCTGTAACTTCCCTCCTATGAAGAATTACGCTTGATTAATAATCTCCAAAGTAACCAGCATATGATAAGGTTCAATCTTCAACTAATCAGCAACGAATGATCAACTTCATTACTAAGATATTTTGACAAAATCTCACGCACATGCTCAGTAATCTTCAATCTTTGTCTTCAATCTTGATCCGAAACACCCAATCCATAATCACCCGCCATGACCAGAAACCAGGGAGACCAATTGTCACTCGGAATCCTGAATAGAAAACATAAGAACAAAATCATGCCAAACTAATCACCATGAGCTTCTTTACCAGAGCATTCGCAAATTTTTCAGAGATCAATAAAGTAATCTTTATCTCCCCTTTTTCTCTGCAAAAATTCACCAAAATCTTCTAGTAGAACCTGATACTTCCAATCACAGCCCTATGCAACAACACTCAACTCTGATCCTAAAGTATCAACCAAAAATTTAAAACGTGTTTACTTTTGGTTTTTGTCATTCACAACATTAGTTATTCATCCAAACGGGTCTATAAACATATTGGAATACCTGACCCATAGTTGTTCACACATAAGGTTTGGAGATAAAGCTGGAACTCCTTGCTAGAACAACTCCTCTATCATGATAATTCTCCGATAAACGCTGCGAACCGGTTAAAATTTTTCGGAAAATTGTTATCACCAAACTTTTCCTCCAAGAACATCTCATTATTCAAATCATTCAAAAAAAAAATCATGCAATAAATTTTTTCTGGATTCCATACCTTTTTTTGTCCTTAGAGTTTAGACGAACTCATCTGTGCAGACTAATATGACCAGTTCACATCCGACAATCTCCTACGATCAAAAACAGATTTACTGGGCGACGATGCTTAATAAGCGAAGATACCTAATAAGCGGAGATGCCCAAATACGAAGATACCCAAAAACGAACTTGCTTAACAAATGAAGATGCCCAATAATGAAGATAGGTATCTTCGTTAATAAGTTAACTTTGTTTTAACTTCGTTTTCTGTCTGTTACGAACCTAATCGAATTTTTCAGTCGAAATCAACAAAAAAACTTCAGATTTAGTCGAAAATCATGTAGAAAGCTATAGGAACTTCTGATCAAACATAAACTCATCAGATCCAACAGCAAAGGATTCTGTTCGTCTACTATTATCAACGAAGATGGTATGCAAACGAAGATCCTTCCCAAACAAAGATACTCTTAGATGAAGATGCTCAACAGACGAAGTTGCCTGTCAAGCAAATATGCTCACAAACGAAGATTCTAGTATCTTCGTTTTAAACCTAACTTTGTTTTTCTGACTATTACGAACCCTAATATCGATGTTTGGCCAAAAACACCACAAAAACATTGAAAACTTTCTAAGATCGATCGGGAATGACTAAAAAACGATTAAATACACCCGAAAACAGAAGATTCACACGTGAGACGAGCTTAAATGATTCAACCTTTGCAAAAATCAATCTTGAACCATACAATCAATGAGCTTAATGCTCCAATACCAACTGTAGGTCCTTAGAATGGATCGATACAAGATTTATCAGATTAATCAATGTGCGGAATCCTTTGATTAAAGTTTATGCAATAACGAATCGATAAACAATGAACACGATGAATACTTATAAACCGTGGTATCTTGATGAACTATCAAAACACTATTTACAATCACTAATACCACAAGACTAAATTGACCAACAACCCTAGCCTACACCCCATGCAAGCTATTAATACTTGCATGAGCCACGAACCAGAATCACGATGATCCATCAAACGAAGATGATTTGGCATCTTCGTTAATCACTGATCTTCACTTATAACTAAGTTAGTTTACTAACTATGTTCGCTAGGGTATTACTTAGACTATGATGCTTGTTTTATAACACCAACAAGCATGTTACAATAAACCTATGAACCACAGAAACGATACTAATCTAGAGCTGCATTTGTCACACCAAAATGCATCAACATTAATAGAAATATAGAACCCTTAATACTCTTCACAATTGTTAGATTTGAAGTAATGTATACTGATGAAACTCAATTTGGGCATTGGCTTAATTTTAGCTTTTATGTTAACAGATCTTCGTATTCGGGACATACAGAGTGTTGACCCATCATTGTGGTTACCAAACAAAATGTCATCCTTGCTGGTAAGTTGCCAAGCTAATCTACTGTTATGAAGTCATGCGTAAACATAAGCGCCAAAGGGTAAGCATTGTTCATATCATAGTCCATCAAATGTAATTATTTATACTCCTAATTTCTACTATGTTTGGAAAGAAGGAAGACTCAACTACTGGATTGACATAAGATTTGTGGGTTAATTTATGTGTATTACAGTAAAGAAGGAAAAGCTTTTATAGACTATTTCTTGCATCGTTTAAATCCTAAAAGTATGATCGGAGGAGCTTTAGTAATGCCATTTGAGCTTGAGGTTGGTTCTCTTCTATAAACGTTTTTTTGGATTACGTAGTATGTGAAACTTAAATGCTCTTTTTTTATGGATTAGCATACACAAAACCCTAGTATTAGCCACTTTTTATGGATTGGTATTAGCCACTTTTATAGACAATTTATTACCTCATTTAACTGACCGAACCGTTAAATCGAGCTGACAAACCGACCAAATTTGTATGTTTGGTCATATGAAATTAGAACACCTAAAAAAGAAACCCAGTTAAAAAATTTTTGAATCCGCCACCGGTTATCACATTTCATCCCTCAATCTTTTTTTACTTTTTTTTTATTTTTGCTAATTCACGCCCCCACCTTAAAACGCTGACGGTACATTTTTATGCCCCAAACCGTAACGCAGTGCTTAAGAGCATTCACAGTAAATCCTTCATCTTCATCTCTATAATTACACTAAAAATCACTACATTTCTCTCTCCTTTTCTATTTAATAATACTTATTATATACTTTTATCATTACCTTTTCTCTCTTCTCTATTCACAATCACTTTTAAAAATATTAAAAAATTATGGAGGGTGAACAGTGTCTTCTCCAAATTTACTGATAAACAGTGTCTCATCTATATATTTTCTCTCTTCTCTACTCACAACCATTTATACCCACTCTATATAATATAGAGTTATCCCTCACACTATTACATAGATGAATTTAGAAATAGAAGATCCAAATGAGAGTGTTAGGGTCAAATTTGGGGTGTTATTTATAAAATAAAATATGGAAAGACAGTCAGGCTCCGATCACCTACACCCTCACCCATCCTATATAGTTCTACACCCTCTTTCTAGTGTGTAATACGGAGTATTATATATTTATAACCTCTCCTCTTTACTCTGTTCCTCTATCACACACATACCAACAACAAACTACTGTGAATTGCAGAGTACTCTAAACTAAACCCAAAGGTATTATGTTGCTTGTGTATTTAGGTCTAGCATCAAATTGTTTATTATATTTCTGTTTGTTTAATCTAATATCTCTGTTTTTGGTATCGGATCATAGACATTTCATCTGTTTAGCATCTATTTTCACATTTCTGTTGCGTGATTAGCACGTTACCAATACGAATGCTTAAATCTGTCTGTTTGACCCGACCCGAACCGAACCATTACGAAACTTTGCTCCTTTACGAACCGAGCCTAACTGAGCCGATCGGCTTATTTACAACCGAGCTAGCAGAGAACAATTGCCACATTGTTGCTTAGGGTGACAGCGGGAGACAATAGACGGTTGACGACTAATGATACAAATAAGTCAATGATTGTCGCTTAACGGCTTAGGATTTTACTACTATTAAAATTAGTATTAAATTTTTTATTTGACTAGTATGTATAAATATAACTTTATATATGCATATTGCGTTTCTATGTATACAAGTAATTATTTATAATCAAGCATTTTACGAGCGAGTGTTGAGTGATTTGGATAACCTTATGATGTGTTGATTTAGTTCAGTCTTTGATTTTGTTTTTATTTGTATTTGAGATTAAATGTAGTAATGGATTACAGGTATCCGATTGAGTATAGTTATGGCTCCAGCTGCTGCAACAAACGGTTCCGATTCGATAAAACCTAGAGGTAGTTTGTTATTTATATTGCTGCATGTGTGTTTTTATTGGAATTGATGTACTACTGTGGAATATTATATATACTTGATTCAAGATGAGATTCCCTTTTTTATTTTGTCCGCAAAAAGAATGATAAAATATTGATCATGATATCTGATTTATTCATTCTTTACTTTTTTTTAAATTAAAATACTGGGATGGAGTTTTGCTTTGTAGATCTATGTCTTTGTTATATTATATAGGAAAATTGGATTTTAGTAATCCGAACTACTACGACCCATTGGCCGATAATAATCCATACTTACAGTTTGAATGTTTTATCAATAACACTCTCAACTTTCACTTATGTCGTCCATAGCAATCCTAGTAGCATAATCTTCACTCAATATCAGTTCCATTTTCGGAAGTACTATGTTTGACAACAAAAGATGAAAATGGCTCCGTGAGTTGAACGTTATGATTTTTTCTAAAACTTAGATGGTTTCTCATAAGTTCTTGGTTTACGTTACAGATGTCTGTATTGTCGGTGTTGCACGCACACCACTCGGTGGATTTCTTGGCTCTCTTTCATCGTTACCAGCCACAAAACTTGGATCCATAGCAATTGAAAGTAAGCTTTTACTTCTATTCTCTCTTTGAGTAAAGATTTAGCCCTTGTTATGTTGTATGTTATGCACTGAATTCTATATTTTCTTTTCTCGTCTGTTTTCAATGTAAAACTGTAGGTGCTCTAAAGAGAGCAAATGTTGATCCATCACTTGTACAAGAAGTTTATTTTGGGAATGTTCTAGGTGCAAATTTGGGGCAGGGTCCTGCTCGGCAAGCAGCATTAGGTGCAGGGATTCCCAACACTGTGGTGTGCACTACTCTTAACAAAGTTTGTGCATCGGGGATGAAAGGTGTGACAACTATTTTGTTGCTGTACCCTGTAGTTTTCATTTGTTCATTTTGTGTATTATGAGATGAAACTAACGAAAACTACATGCAAGTTGTAACATAATCCTATTGATGAACTGCAGCAACCATGTTGGCAGCACAAAGCATCCAATTGGGCATAAACGATGTAGTTGTGGCTGGTGGTATGGAAAGCATGTCTAATGTCCCAAAATACATTTCTGAAGCAAGGTTAATATCACCTAAAATCCTCATATTTGTATTTTTGTTGAGAAATTTAGCAAGGGCTTGGTTACAATTTACAAACAAGTTGAAATATTCTGAATTGCAGGAAAGGGTCTAAATTTGGACATGACACACTTGTTGATGGTATGTTAAAAGACGGGTTGTGGGATGTTTTCAATGATTTTAAGATGGGCAACTGTGCTGAGATATGCGCTGATATGCATCAACTTACAAGAGAACAACAGGTACACAATACCCTGCATTTTGAACATTTTCTTTTACTACTAATCTGTTGACGATTGGAGATATCCATGATTGATTATGTCATCATCGTATGACATATCTAAATTGATATATGCAGGATGACTATGCTATTCAAAGCTTTGAGCGCGGTATTTCTGCAAGAGATAGTGGTGCCTTCGCATGGGAAATTACTCCTGTAAGATTATTAGTTCTACTTAAAGCTTTCTTAACTTATGTCCTAATGGCAAACTGGACATTTTACAGGTTGAAGTTCCTGGCCCAAGAGGACGACCATCAACAATTGTTGACAAGGATGATGATTTGGGAAAGGTAAGGTCAAAGGTGTTGTAATGATGTCATATATGCTGATGTCACATATAGTTACATGATCTATTTTGATCATCTGTTTGCAGTTAAAGTTGATTTATTCATTTTTGTTTTCAGTTTGATCCTGCCAAGTTGAGGAAGCTACGTCCAGCTTTTAAAGAAAACGGTGGCAGTGTTACAGCTGGCAATTCCTCTGGTATAAACGATGGAGCTGCTGCTCTCGTGTTGGTAAGTGGTGAGAAGGCACTTGAACTTGGGTTGAAGGTGATTGCTAAGGTTGCTGGGTATGCTGATGCTGAACAGGTAATTAGTTAGGTGACACATCTAAAACATGAAACTAAGTGCAGAAAACATGATTATTATGAAGTCAATATCACAGTGTATCAACTGACCTTTCAGGCACCTGAGCTGTTTACAACTTCTCCGGCCCTTGCTATACCCAAGGCTATTTCAAGAGCCGGATTGGAAGCTTCCCAAATAGATTACTATGAAATTAATGAAGCATTTGCTGTAAGCATTCCAGTTTAATTTATTTGATTAGGGGTGTATGCCAACAGAGATGGGCCGTTTTAACTTAATAGAGCTTGAGCTTGGGTTGTTTAAAGCTCTGTTTCTGAAGCTCAAGCTTCCCTCGTGAGTGGTTTTTCAAGCTTGAGCTGCTCGTTTATTATAATATATATGTACACACTTAGTTACAATTTTTCATGTGTAACCTAATATATATTATTTAATAATTTTATCATAAAAATTATTATTATGTAAGTAAATATGAACTTTATTGAACAAAAGTTCTACAAGTAAAAGGCTCATTAGGCTGGACTCAAGCTCGGTATGTGAAGTTCGGGCTCGAGCTCCAAAAATTGCGTAAGCTGCAATATAAGCTTGAGACCATTTAAGCTCGGGATTGATTTGAACTTTTAGCAGGCCGATCTTCAGTAGTTACGAGCGGCCCGGCTTGTTTACACCCTTATATAGTTATATTTGATCCACATTATATCCCGCTGTTTCCATTTATCTTATTTGTTTCATTTCAAAACTGCAGGCTGTTGCCCTTGCAAACCAAAAACTGCTTAACTTGGATTCAGTGAGTTATTGAAACCCCCTCCCCACCAAGGAAAAAAAAACACCACATAAAAAGGAACACAATGCATGAATTAGATATTATCATACCAAAAGGACTGTCGCATTAAAAATGTTTGGGTTTACTTTGCAGGCAAAGCTTAATGTGCATGGTGGTGGTGTGTCATTGGGACATCCTCTAGGTTGCAGTGGTGCACGTATCATCGTGACCTTATTGGGTGTAAGTTTGTTTAATAAAATTATATTCATATTTAAAAATTTGTAAGTTTGTTAATTAAACATGTAAAAATGATGCATTTCAGGTTTTGAAGGAAAAAGGAGGCAAATATGGAGCTGCAGGTGTGTGCAATGGAGGAGGAGGTGCATCAGCTTTTGTTGTAGAGCTTGTTTAATTGGGCCTCTCTTTAAACTAAAATCAATATGTATGTCGTGCTAGTTTTCTTTTTGTTTTTGTTATAATTTATCCTTTTAGTTACCCCCATCATAAGAGTTATGTGTAGGTAGATAGAACAATTTCTGTATGTTGGCAGTTGCTTGTTTATGCACTTTTGCTATTTATTGTGTGAAGAATAACTTTGGTGAGATGGGTTTCAGGCATTTAACAATATGCTATGAAGGCCCAATTAAATAAAAGAAGTTGTGTTCACTTCACTAGAAGATTAACCCAACCCATTTTATTTTGTCTAGTTCTGAAAAATATATGCCCATTTAATCAAACCACACTTTTTTATCATCTTCTAAGTTGAAAATAAAGAATCCCTCCAAAGAGGACAAGTCAAAAGAAGAAATTTGTTCTCTTTTCATCGAAATCTTATTTTCTTTTTGCTTTTTACTATTATTATTATTATTTAACTAAAAAGTTATATTATAGTTTAAGCAGATTAATTTTGGCTATTTTTATAAAAACAGAATCTTATAATACTATGAAAAAAGTTTCCATACCATATGCAAGGTTTTATATAAAACTACAGTTTTGTATAAGAAACCCCAACAAATTATAGCTGTATTTCAATAACTACTTTTAAGAAAAGTTAAAGCTAGAAGATGTGACCTTCTAATGTGAACGTGCCCTTTTTTTAAGTCAGTCTTGAATTTAAATAATTCCGACTATTAGCAATTGATCTTTACCGGTCTCAAATAAGAAAATATGTGTTAGTGATCCAAACTTTCAATATATTAGCCACCCCAATGGACTAGATTAACAATATACTAACTGATTTTCTAAATGGAACATATTTATTTTTAGTCATAGTCCGTTGATGGCCAATATATTAAAATGTGTGACTGTCAGCACATATCTTGCTAATTGGGACTGGTGGTGGCGGCTGATAGTTGGGATTAGGTTGCAAACGAACCGAACAAATACGAACAAAGCTTTGTTGGTGTTCGTTTGATAAGAAAATAATGTGTTCACGAACTGTTCATGAACACTTATCGAACAAAATTTTATGTTTGTGTTTGTTTGTTAAGGAAATTAATGTTTTTGTGTTTGTTTGTTAATTTTAGGTACTGGACAAAAGTGAGTGTAAGCAAACACAAATGAACGTTCATGAATATAGACGCATAAAAAAGTGAAGCAATACTAATATGTAATACATGGCTAATAGTTATTAAATAATAGGTTACTAAGAATTTTGAAGTACTTAAATTAAAAATAAAAGTTAAAGAACTTAATGAACTATAAAACATAAAACGAACACGTTATCGAACGTTCACGAACATAAATGAACGAATGCAACATCTGTTCGTGTTTGTTTAGTTAAACGAACGAAATTTCTTGTTTGTGTTCATTCGTTTATTAAACGAATGAACACAAACGAACTTCCCGCCGAACGGTTCACCAACTTTTTCATCAAACGTTTGGTTCGTTTGCAGCCCTAGTTGGGATTATTTAATCCAATACTTTTTTTTTAACTTTTTATGTACTGGTTATTTAAATTGAGAAGACATAAATTAGATTAAAAATAAATAAATTGTTTATTGTTACTAGGAGGATCACCTGCGCTTCGCAGCAGGACCTCGGAGGTTATCTGTTCGGCACGAACCACACTCTCTATTGCAACCGCTCTCTATTGCAACCGAAAAATGGACACGATATATTGTACTAATTAAACACATCTCTATACCTAGCGGGTATTGTACGCTTTCACCATGTATATGTTTTAGAGCTAGAATTGTAGATTAGCGTAATATGTTGGGTTACATATGCAATCGTTTATAAGTAGCTATACAAAAGAGTAATGATAGTCTAACTATCCAAACATCAAAATACATAAATCATAAACCTTGAGTTCTTGACATCTCCTAAAAAACAACTATCCATACTCTTAGTGTAGCTGCAATTAAGTTGACACTTGAAATCTTTCACCAATATAATAAAACTATTAAATGAATAGTAAAAATTAAAGTAAATTTTATAATTATCAAGTTTAGCAAAAAGGTGTATAATAAAAAAAGGATCTTCCAATAAAAAAAATAACTCTGTTTATTGAGGTCGAAAAATGCAAATGTTATATTTAACTAAAAATTTCATTGATTTATGATATATAATAAATATAATTTCCAATAATTCTATGATACATATATGCAGACAAGGCATGCGTATGTATATGTGAGATTAAAAATTAATATTGATGATTTAAATTGTGTAGGTGAATAATTATGTAATGTATAATGATTTAAATGAAGAAAGACCCAACTGACTTTTGTCAGCACAAAACAGAACTTTTTCCAATGCAATGAATTAAAAAAAAACTAAATTTGAATTAAACATAAAAAGAAATTTTCACACTAAATTCTCTCTCTCTCTAGATTAAAGAAAATTTGATCTTCATTCTTCAATCCACTCCTCTGCAACTTTTGTGTAAACCAATTGGCAAATAAAACTTCCGTTTACGATTCCGAAAGAAAACATTCGTGTAACATAAGACTTTCATCTTTATCATTTTCATGGATTCATTTGCTAAATCTGCCAAGTACCACACCCAACCTTCTATCCTCTAACTGTCACGACCTGCAACCGGTCTCAATTTACTGGTAAATATTCTTCTGACCACTGGTTTACTTGCAATATTACATTGACAACCATAAATAGTACCAATATAACCAAGACATGTCTACAACATTAACCCAAAAAAAACTCGGGATTGACCTCTCAGTGACTTTTAGCCCACTATCATCGAGAAAAAACAGAAAAAATGAGACCACCCAACAAAACCAACAATTCACCTCTCCGATGAGCTCTGGCTCACCATCATGGAGCAAATAAAATCAAACACAAAGAAAAGAAATCCAACAAAGAGAGAGAGAGAGGCGAGTCGACGACAAAAAAAGCATGAAATAGACACAAAATCACCATAACAATCGTGGGCTACCGCCGGGCACACTGGTTGGTGTCACTCTTTCTCTCTATAGTATAGAATTTCCCCTCTCTACATTATGAATTATGATATATGTATTTCTCTCTCTAGCTAGCAGATGGGTATTAAAAAGGTTAGAAGAAAAGACATGTGGTACCTAAAGCAGAACACATATGAGACGCGTGGTAAGCCGAAGGAACGCGTGTCTCTTGCTGGGACCTACCTTAACTACTCATCATAAGTTACTATTCATCTTGGGTTATCAATTATACATAGTATAAATGGAAAGAATGGGGTGGCATCAAAAAAAGTGCTAGAAAAAAAATGTTTCCCACAAGAAAATTTGAATTTTAGTAATCTAAACTACGAATTACTATCGGATAATAATTCATATTGACAATTTAACTAATGAAACTCCTAACCTTAACTTCGTATAAGGAATCATACTCTAACATAGAAGTCCCTAACTTTCTCATTTATTTCATTTAAAAAATATTTACAATTCATAGGAGGTTTTTAATCTCTGTCAGTTTAATTTAACTACAATATATATTTTTCCCTAAACGTTGTTTACTTTTTAATAACATCTCTTATCAGATTCTTTGTCTCTATATCTATTTTAGTCACAAACAATTATTTTATTTCTTTTTATTGGTTTTACACTCATAAATTGATATTTGGAGATGAATAATGAGTCTTAATACTTAAAGAATTAGTGTAGGGTCTCTAAACCTAATATCTACATTATAGATGCCGAAAGAGAATACAAATGTAAGAAAACCTTATAATTTTTTCTATAATTATAAAAAAATAAATATATAGAAAACCTGACGCGACTGCTTAAATAACATAAAAATTAGCCGATTAGAAGGGTTTCGTTATTATTATATTTTTAACAACAAACTGATAGGACTATAAATTTATACATATATATTTAAAAAATAAATAAAAAAGAAGCAAATAATTTAGACAGGCCACAAGCATCCAACTGTACGTCTATGCAAAAAAGAGGAAACAAATGTTGGGTTTTATGAGATTCTTGTTCAAGTATGCGTGTGTATGTATGTATGTATCAGACCCCATTCCTTCACATCAATTCTCATTCACTACATCATCTCATCTCTGCTGTAACCATGACGGTACGTTCTCTCGTTCCTTTAATCATTTTAATTTCCTATTCACCCTTTTTTTGTTCGGTAAGTATGTTATGTTATATGCCACTTTGATCCATAATGTTGTTCCTTCGTGAAAACGACTCGTTTAACTACGTATATCTCTTTTCTCTAACTTTTTTTTATATGTTTTAATGATAGAGCCTAGCCTCGTAATTTTACTTATTTTATGAAAAATATTTAGTTACATAGCATTGCTATGCTTTTTATTAAACATGTAACTGGTATAACTAAATATGTAGTTACAATGATGATTTATAATAACCTACTTGAATGGCAGTTACAATGATGTTGATTAAGCTTTTTGAGTTGTGCAGGAAGTAGGACAGCCGCTGCCAAAATTTGGCGAATGGGACGTGAATACCCTGCATCAGCCGAGGGGTTTACAGTTATATTTAACAAGGCTAGGAACGAGAAAAAGACAGGCGGCACAGCAGATTCGCCACCTAAAACTGACTCCACGTCTGGTGCAGCTAATACTGGAAAGCCTCAATCTGTAAGCCAGCATTGATAAACTTGTTCAATATGCTTTTGCCTTATGAATTAATCATTCATTTCAAAACTAGAAAGGAAAAAAAAAATTGCCTTGCACTTTGTCGAATGATTCGGCTCTGTTTTCAGATAGCAGCTTTTTCTGTTCTTAATATAACTCTTCTAATGAGACCAATAACCTTTATTGTGCAGAGGAAATGGTTCTGCTTCAAGGCATGAATATATCGTGTCGTTTAGTTTTCTATTTTTTTTTTTTTTTTTTTTTGTCAAGAATGCCGTTTTGTAATCTGGTTTATCATTTGATTCAATGCAAAGTAATTTATGTTCGGGTTTTTGTTTACACTCTGCATATATTGCAAGATAACTATAGAACTTTGAACCATGTGTCATTGATCTCCAAAATACCAAGATCAGTCTCCAACGAACCTGCTTGTTGTACCCATTTTAACAATCGATTTATGCAGATATATCTTTTCCAAAAAGTTGAGCGATCCCTGCTGTTGGATCTTTTTGCTTCACAATCGACTCTCCAACCAAGATCTGCACACCACACCCAGTTGTAGACAGTACACATGTTAACCGACTTTTGACCCATGTAACCTGTTCAACTCACTGACCCGTTTCATATTAGCTAAAGCTTCTACATTTGACCCGCTTCTACATGTGATTTTGGATACCAAGTTCAGAATTAAATTACTTACTGCTTTGACACCTGCTTCTTGTACATAGGCAACATCCGCAGGAGTAAACAACCCAGACTCCCCGACCACCTGACAATTTTAAAAGATTAAATAAGAAATCATCTGACCACAAAAGTCGTCATTCTTCACCATGCGAAAACTTAGACCAAATCTTACAATTATGTCCTTTTGTCTAATCTTCTCGCCTCGTTCACCTTCAAGTAACTTCTTTGTGTTACTAATATCAACCTCAAATGTTTCTGCATTCATGGCAATAAAATCGTTAAAACTCATACAAATTATTGTTCTTTTAAAATGCTGAGTCTTGAACTTGCTTACCGAGGTTACGATTATTGATTCCAATGAGTGGAATCCCATCAATTTCAAGAATACGATCCATTTCATTCTCATCGTGCACCTAAGAACAAAACAAACCTCCCAACAGATTAGTTATTGTATTGATAATAGTTATACCTAAAAAAAAGATTACAAACCTCCACCAATGCTGTTAATCCAAGCAGTTTACAAATCTTGGTCATATATTTGATGTCGAGATCTGGTAAAACAGCTGCGATTAACAAAACTGCATCGGCGCCTTTTGCTCTAGCATAATAGAGTTGCCATGCATCTACAATGAATTCTTTGCATAATAGAGGGCACTGCAGTTAAAAAGTCCATTAGCTATATGGATTGATTTTATCACTCGAAACAGTGGATCAAAATGGTCACTCCAGCTAACTTAGAACGGGTCCAAATGGGCCTATGTTGTCAAAGACTCAAAGCACATTCAAGACGCATAGGTCTAGCTTGGAGACTAGGCACCAAGTGCATAAAAAACGAGGACTACATTTGAACAAGTTTTAGGCTTGTTTAGGGCTAGTTTGGGCTGTTTTAGGTCGTTTTTTTTTTTGCCATTTTTGGCCAAACTTTGGCTAGCAAATGCTCTGAACTTGTGCCTGAGAGTCTGAATCCGCACCTTTCCGGGCGCAACACATATGGTTCGTTGGGTTGGGCTTAGCGCCTAGGCACCCCCAGGGTGCGCCTTTGACAACATAGAAATGGGCTAGCCCGCATCCACCAATATCTGTCACCACTAGTCGCCATATAGACAAGTATAGTGTGAACCTTTTTCTCTAAAACGACAAGTTTTAACCCAAACCCAATTGATACTCTTTTTAAACGACCCGGTTTTACCTGGTAGCTGAGCCCATCCAGTTGTTTTGCCAGGCTTATCGTTTTGCCAAGCCAATTTACAATTGGTAAAATATGCATAAACTATGTGGAATGAAAAAAATTCAAAGAAAATTGTACCGTGACACCAGCGTTCCGTATAGCCTCTAGATTTTCAAAGCTTCCCTAAGTTTACAAACCGAAAATCATAAGATTAACATCAAAAGTCGAAACGTTACAAAAGTTGAAAGTGATATAATAAAATAAAAGATGCAAAACCTTGTACCTGAAAATATTTTGCATCTGTTAAAACACTGAGGCATGCTGCTCCACCTTTCTCATAGGCTTTTGCAATCTCAACCTGCAATAATCGGTTTCTAGTATTTGGTTAAACAGATTCTGCATTGTGTCAAATACTGAGTTTTGTAACCACTATATTACTACAGCAGCAAGAAAGACATTCTTTTAACATAAATTTACAAACTTTTACTCACAAGACACTATTTCCTTTACCATTTTGGACATTTTATATATTCAAATTCGTTGTTCAAAAACACATAATCACTCTCGGAAACACATCAAACAAAGTGGGACTTACAGGATCAAAATCCTCTCTTAAAACACCTCGACTCGGTGAAGCCTTTTTTTACTTCAGCAATCAAAGCAGGCACTCCGGTTCTCAAGTATGATTCCTTAAGCGCTGCGATAAAGTCTCGAGGAGGAGGAGCTAGATCAACAGCCTTCTTTAGTGTATATAGAGGTTTTTTACTTCTCATCTGCCAAACAAGCCCAAATTAGTATGTCTGTACATAGGTGGGTTAAGTAACGGATCAAAATATGTCCACATTAGTATGTATGTGTGACTGTGTCTATCTGTATGGGTGGATTGGGTAACGGGTCAAACATGCCTATATTAGTTTGTAATGTGTCTGTCTATATAGGTGGATTAGGTAACGGGTCAAACATGCCCATATTAGTATGTAATGTGTGTGTCTATATAGGTGGATTAGGTAACGGGTCAAACATGCCCATATTAGTATGTAATGTGTGTGTCTATATAGGTGGATTAGGTAACGGGTCAAACATGCCCATATAATTAGTATGTAATGTGTCTGTCTATATGGTGGATTGGGTAACGGGTCAAACATGCCCATATTAGTATGTTTGTGTCTGTCTATACTATTGAGTTGGGTAACGGACTAACGGGTCAAAATAATGTCGATATGAATATGTCTGTGTCAATCCGTACACGTGGGTTAGGTAACGGGTCAAAACAAGTTCAGATAAAACCAATTGAATTATTCTAGGCATCCATTCAATATTAAAAGCACTGACCTGGGCAACCTCTGTGTCCTTATTCCAAACAATCTCCTCAAGAATGTTTCTAGGAGTATTACCTTCATTCTGTAAGCGAAACTCGAAAGGACCGACATAATGCAATGGCGGTCCTGTCGGGGGCCGTCTCCGAATTCGAATACCTTGTGTTGCAGCTATCTCATCTTGTGAATTTCTAACTTTAAACTCTTCAGGTGGAATGTCAATTGCAGACCCATCAGACTACAAAACCAATCATTTTTTTAAATTTTTTCTAACAAACAAACTTTGCTATGAAAATAAATAATACAATGATGGGATATAACAATAACAATAACAATAACAATAACAATAATAATAATAATAATAATATGTATGGACCTGTTGGGCTTTCAAACAGAGTCTGTGATTCTTGATTGGGGTCTTGAATGTGGATGGATGATTGAGATAAGAATAATAAGGAAGTGAATTGAGTGATGACCCACACAAGAACGTATCCATGTCTCCAAATCGAATGAGAGCTGCAACGATTATTAACCCACCATTGACGAATCATCCTAATTCTAAACGGTCAGATATTGTTTCATTGATTTATTATATTATTATTGAATTAATATCCACGTCACCTTTTATTCGAAAACCCACAATATAGTTTTGGTTTTGAGACACAAAATATCAGTTCTTTTAGTGTGAATTGCTTGGTTGGTTCCTGTGTTTTTCAGATCTTGCACTTTTAGTCCTTAGGGTTTAATAATAACACAATTGATCCTAATAGTTTACAACTTATTACTAACGTGATCCAAAGGTATGAATTTTATAACTACGATGGTCCCTACCCCTAACGGTCGTTAAATTTCTCAGTTAAATGTATGTGTAATGTCTATTTTACCCTTTTAGAAAACAAACACTTAATTCCATAGTTGTCAAAGCGCCTAAGCGCACTCAAGGCGCGTAGATCGAGCCCGGAGCCTAGGCTCAAGGCGCATAAAAAACGAGGGCTTTTTATAATTAGGCGCATAGTATAAAATACATTTTTAGGGATTCTAGAGATGTTTTAGGCTTGTTTAGGGCTACTTTACGATGTTTTAGGGTTGTTTAGGACTTGTTCATGACTCATTTAGGATGATTTAGAGGTTTATGCAACTTTTAGCCTGAATTTGGCCGGAAATCAGCCCTGATAGTGTGCCTCAGTGCCTAGGCGCGCGCCTCACAGGGCGCAGCGCACTTGGTGTGCCTCGAGCCTAGGCGCGCCTAGGCGCTCGCTTAGGCACGCTTTTGACAACTATGCTTAATTCTTCTTCTGAAGTTTAAGTGGACCCCACCCACCCTTCTTCTTCCCCAACCCCTACCTTAATTCTTCTTCTTAACAAACACTTCCTGTCAGGCTGTCACCATCTACTTCACACCACCTTCACTACCTGCTGCTTCCTGTCACCATCACCACCATCACCATCGTCAATCACCGCCTCTAAGCTTGAACAAAAACCAGAACGCAAACCCAACCAGAAGCAAATACCACCGCCTGCTGCCTGTTGGAACCCAGAACCCACCCCAACCCAACCACCTCGACCCTGAACCCATTAAGCAATTTGGAATCCTGTTGAAGTTTGAAACTCAAACTCAAACAAACCAAACTAATATTGATATGGAACTTCTTTTATCCCTCAAATGTCGAGAATTACTGTTGTAACCGGTGGAAACAAAGGCGTGGGTTTAGAAATAGTCAGGGCCGGCTCAACCGTTTTAGAGGCCTAAAGCGAAATAAAAATTCGGGCCCTTCAAACCATTTATTTTATTTAAATTTTCAGTTTTTACTAATACATAGGTACATTTATTTATAAAGAAAGGGACATATTGTAGGCAAGATTTTGCTATTCTTCAATTGCAATTACATTTAAGTGGAATGAAATTTTTGGTTGTTAAAAAAAAAAAGATAGCAGGCCAGGCCTTAAAAGAAAAAGAAAGAAAGAATTAATTTTGTGGAAAAGAGACAATAATTATAATACAAACTATTAGAAAAACGTATAGTGTTGGGATTGGAACCCAAGTCTACAAGAAGTAAGACATGCTTCCCACCACTAGATCACAATTACACTTTTTGATTAGAATTATCAAACTACTTATAAAATTCAAATATTGTATATATTCTAAATAAATGGGGCCCTAAATATTTGGGGGCCCAAAGCCCTAGCTTCAAAATAATTGGGCTTGGGCCGGCCATGGAAATAGTCAATTGTCTGATAATAAACTCACCGTCGTCTTGACCACAAGAGACCAATAAAGGGGCGTCGACGTCGTCGCTAAACTTCACTCCTCCGGCTTAACTGACGTCGTTTTTCACCAGCTCGATGTTACAGATCCGGCCAGTATTGCTTCCTTGGCTAGTTTCATTGATGCCAGTTCGGGAAACTCGATATATTGGTAACGTTTTCAAGTCCTTTCAATATCAGTTGTAAATTAAAAAAACAGACGCGAGGTGGACGGTCGTGGAGGTGGACGCGATGGTGACGGAGCCGGTGGTGGGAGGTGGACGCGATGGGTGGGCGGTGGTTATGGTTGGGTTGAACTGGGTTGGGTTGGATGAGGAAGAAGAAGGGTTAGGGTGGGATGGAGCCCACTTTTATTAGAATGAGGGGGTAAAATCGACATTTCATGTCAAGTTAACAGAGAAATTTAACGACCGTTAGGTGTAGGATCAATTGTGTTATTATTAAATTGTGTTATTATTAAATCCTAAGGACCAAGAGTGCAAGATCTTGAAATCACAGGGACCAACCAAACAATTCACTCGTTCTTTTATGTTGAAACGAAGGGTAAAAATTGTATGGTAAATAGATATAAGATGATTATTTTATAACACACAACGAAACATTGCAACTCTTCGTGAAAGAGTATAATTGTTTGCCGATAATAATTATCAAAAAATGATAGTACTCCACATCCCTTACCTTGTATCAATCAATGTTAGTTATGAACTCTCGTTTAGTTTTTAAGTAAATCCTGAATGCTGGTAACACATTTTGTGGGGTTGTCTTAGAATGTAATAAAATCACATTATTATATATCAAAAGCTAAGGATGTTTTTTGTATTTCGTGTTCTTTTTAATTTTGATAGCATTTTAGTACTTTTTATAAGAGCACCCACAATGCTTCCCACTGGACGGTCCGGTGGAGATGGACGGAGCAAGGGAGAGGAGGTGGAGCATTTGAGGAGTTTTGTTTGTCGGGGAAGGTCAACTCAAGCGGAATGGTCCGTTGGGGTAGGGTGGGGCCCAAAGTTATAAAATAATAAAAAAAAGGTTTTTTGTGTGTGGGGTATAATAATAAATTAAATAAAAGAAAAAGTAGGTTATGAGTTGGAGGTTTGAAATGATTTATGGATGGAGGAAAAAAGTGTGTTGTGGTTTGGATTGCTTTGAAATAATTTGGCATGGTGACGTGATGGTTTGGAATGATTTGTTGGGGTGCTCTAATTTAAGCTTTTAGCCCGTTTATTTTTTTCTAGAAGTTTCCATCTCACCATACAATTTTTTTTATTTACCGTGACAAATCAAACGGGTAGCATACGACAACATCATTACCGATATTCACTTCTTACACGTGTAGACATATCTTGGAATTCAAATATTTAGATTTTATTTGCCCGAGATTACTGTCAAGGCTGACCCTCAAAATTCTGATTATGTTGTCGAGTCTGGAGCTGCAAGAAATTTTGAGCCTTGGCATGCACAGTGTTGTAGAACTTGCTAGGCGCTAGTCGACCGGTGGGTGTGGACTAGTGATCAATCGGGATTTATCAGGATTAATCGTGATTAATTGGATTGAGATTTTTATATGTAATTTTCAGTTTATATATATATATACACACACACACACAGTTTACATTTTTATAGGTAAATACTTTAAATAGACATCCTTTAACCCTTCCTCTACCCATTTTTTAAGTATATATGATTAATTGCCATAATATACATGGTTTGGTTGGAAACTTGCCGCAATTTACAGGTGTTAGCCAGAATTCTTGTTGGAATCGTCAATTTTTGGCCGGCTGACTACCGCTTAATGGACTAATTAACGAAATTACTCAGTAACCTACCGACTAGCGATTAATCACTGATTAATCGTGATTTTTACAACACAGGGCGTGCAGGAGATGAGGTGAGCGTGTATACAAAATACTAATACTGGTTTTTTTATCTACTGTTTATTGATGTTATGGTAAGTAGATGTGTTAGTTTTGACCCACTTATACAAAATACTAAAAGAAACTGGTCAAAAGCAGCCGAGTCAATTTTAATGAATGGGGCATCTTAAATCAGTTTGTTTGGCTAATAAGAAGTTATTGTTTTGTAATCATAATTAATGCGCTACGCTATAATCATTTGTATCTGTTTTGCAGTCAAGGCATGCACATGTAAGTGTGGATTCAATGGTTGAAGCCTTGCAGCGATCATATATGTCTTAGTGTAGTTATAAAACATTATAATTTTATGGTTATCAGAGTTATTGCTTATATTGATTATTCATCTCTTGCAGCAGGAAGAAAAGCTTGAAGAAGAAGAAGACGACGATCTTAGCCGAATATATTTATATATTTTGTATTATTGTGATATCTTGTATTTTAGATAGGATTATCATTTCCTTAATTGTAGCTATAGTCGGTTCATTGTATCCCTTTATAAAGGCCTTATGTTTTGATCAATAAAACACAGAAAATATTCGAAATATTACATGGTATCAGAGCTACGGTTCTAAAACCCTAGCTCTTTCTTTCTTCTTCTCTGCCGTCTCCTGTTCATCTTTGCCGTCCCTCATCATGACCAAAGAATCCCCATCCGAATCTTCTACCAATACTACCAAACCCACCAATCTTCACCCCGCCTACTTGGTTACAAACATACAAACCAAAATCCGTACCTTAGATGGCTCCAAAGTCACCTACTCTTCCTGGACAAAATTGTTCAACCTTCACGTCATCACCTACAAAGTCGCCAATCATATTGATGGCACTCCTGCACCCGATATCACAGCCCCAGAATACGACCAATGGAAGGAAATGGACGCCCTCGTGTTACAGTGGATCTACAGCACGGTGAGCGATGAACTCCTTAATGATATTCTCGACACAAACACCACAACGCACGGTGCATGGGTTAAGCTGGAGAAGAAGTTTTTGAGTAATAAGAAAGCCCGTGCAGCCGCTCTTGAAACCCGATTATGTAATCTGACTCTAACTGCCTGTTCCTCCTTGGATAATTATTGTCAGCAATTGAAGAGCCTAGCCAACCAACTTGCTGATGTTGATCACCCTGTCTCTGATTCTCTGTTGGTACTCCAGTTGGTTCCTGGGCTGCCGGCTGAGTACAACACAACTGCTTCGTTTATCAACAATCGAGATGCTGACTAGGATATGGCTCTTAGTTTGCTACATGATGAAGAAATAAAGATTGAAGCTAAAAAAGGTGCCTCCTCCACTGTACTAGTCGCCGCCTCTCAGCAGCCATCCTCCATCAGCACCGCCCCACCATCCACTCCTGACAACCAACAATCGGACACCAACTCGACTCGAGGAAGAGGAAGGGGCCGTGGCACGGGGTATAGGGGTCGGAACAGAGGAAATCCCACCGGTGGTCGTTCATATTTTGCAGCTGGGAACCAGGGTTCTTTTTCTCACAATTCGGGTGTTTCTAATAACCCTACATATCCTAATTGGGCATGGTGGAACCCACCCCCTTGCCCCTATCCGACCCAGCCCATGTGGAGGCCCAAACTTCCTCCCAAAATGGTCGTGCTGAGCGTATGATACGTCGCCTCAATGACATCATACGGGCATTATTGATTCATGCTAACCTTCCTCCCACCTTTTGGGTCAAAGCACTACATACGGCCACTTACCTTCATAACATACTCCCAACAAAACGATTAATTTTTTACACTCCCACCTTTGCCCTTGCGCGTATTTGGATGTGCGTGTTATCCCAACACCTCTGCCACCCAATCTCACAAACTTCACCCTCTGGCCATTCGATGCATCTTTCTAGGATACCCACCGGATTTTCGAGGCTACCGATGTTTTGATCCCACTACTGGTAAGGTCCATATCTCACGTAACGTCACATTTGATGAGCATGTTTTTCCCTATACCATTCCCTAGTCATCCACATCCTACCAATTCCTAGATGAATAAAACACTGAGAATATTCGAAATCTTACAGACGAAGCCCTCATAAAATCCGTTTTTCAATTTAGTACCAACTTTTCAGTTTTATTATTATGCTATATGTTTATCTGTGACATGTTTATTAAGATGATTATACTCTGAATTTTATTTAGACATCACTAGAGTTTGTGCACACAATTGATGATGACCTGTTTGGTGGGTGCGTCTTCTGATTAACTTCCATCCACTCTTGGGACTATCCGAGTAACAATTGAGCAAACCACATGCAGCATACATGAAATATTTAGTGCATCATCCAAGGTTTAGTTTATCTGCATTGCCATGATTTACGCGTTTTTAAGGATAATTTTTTGCTGGTTTGCATCAAGACAAATCGACAGCCTGCTTCATCGGACCGTACCTCGATCTTATCTTATTCAATTGACATCTGCAGCATCTACAATTCAATTCAAATAATAAGATATGTTCACCTCTCTTTGTATTCATCGATCCTTGTTTCTATAAATCCTTCCATACATACATACAAACAAACCCTCTTGTAACATCCAAACTCTGTTCCTTTACCATGCTACACAAATTATTCGGTTCTCGCAGTCACACCGTAGATCCTACCTTCACAGAAGCTGTTGTGGAAAAACCGTTGATGGTGAAGATAATTCACGCAGGAGGTTTCGTCGAACGCTACTATATGGCATTGCCTGCAGCTTTGATCATAGACAAGTATCCGAAATTCATGTTGACTCGGCCTGAGATATTCCAGCAGCCGTGGGACTCTGTTGTTTAAACCGGATGAGATGCTTGTCCCTGGTCATAAGTACTTTGTGGTTCCCATTCTAACGGTTAAAAAACTCCGTCGAAGAATGATGAAAACGGCTACTGAGATGTCAGATAGTTTGGTTTCTCACAACAAGGATAATAATCCTAAATCGAAACAGGCCAAGAGTAATCGTCGTGTGCGCTTCAAAGGTGTTGAAGTGAAGACTAGACATGATGCTGCTAGTGTTACTGAAGATAAGATGAAGAAGAACAAGAAGAAAGGGTCTAGTAATGGCAGAGGATTGAGGAGGAAGAATGTGAGTTTTTTCGCCAACGCTTACCATAATCGATGGAAGGTCTTAAGCGTTTGACATTTGACATTTGATGATTGAATAATAAGTTTTCGACGTTTCAGTCATTCGATTGTGTTATCGTTTAGAATGATTCGATCGAGTATTCGAAGTATTAATTAACTCTTGGTTTAAGAACTACTGATCATGAAGCCATGATCTTGAATAATATGTCAAGGTTCATGTTTAGTGTTTACCTTTATTTTTGCTTTAGCATTTAACCTCATGTCAATTGATTATCTTGATTCTTGATTGTTTTACAATAAACTTTATAATAAAAAAAAAGATTGAAAATTGGTGGTCAATATTTGTACCAAAAATTGAGGATGAATCTTTGTGGTATGTAAAAGAGGGATTATAGCAACCATAGAATCCCAACAAAAAGTGTTAGTTTTTTTTATATGCTTGAATCTTGATTATTATTATTGTTGTTATTATTATTATTATTTCATGTGTTGATTTTATCCATTAACAAGAAAAGGTAGAACTTGGAAGGAACATCCAACCCAAGCCAAGCTTCTACCATTAGGTAAAATAAATCATCAACTTTCTATTTCCTTTTCTAACAAATTTCATGTTAAAAGTTGTTATTTGTTTCAACTTCCATCCAATATGTTTGTTTGTTAGGTGTTTTGTGTGCCTGTGTTTCAATCCGGATCTAGGACGAAATTAAACATGTCGGACGACAAGATCAGGGATGCAAACTTAAAGATTGATACACAGGAACTATCTTTAGAAGATGACATGAAGAACATAAAAACAACTACATCACCACCAACCAGGAAATCATCAGCCACCAAGATGAATTGCTTATGTGCACCAACCAACCATCCAGGTTCCTTCAGATGCCGCCATCATCGTAACAATGTTTCCGGATTGGGAAAGAGGAGGACTGTTTCCGTCGGTGCAAATCTTTATCTGTTAGGTAATACCACCACCACCACCACCACCACCACTAAACGATCTAAGGAATACTAGTCAAGTATTATGTGTACTACTTGTATCGAAAATTCGACACACTTGTAATTCATTCACAAACATGGTTATAAAACTTGAGCCTTTTTTCTAACTTTCTAATTCACAGATGCATATGCACCGGAAACCATACAAAGATATAAAACTTTTGCTACAAATTCTACTCTAAAAGACTAGCTGTACACTAACACATTAACACACTAACACAAATTAAACATGATGAGCTAGCTAGCTAACGAGTAACGACTAGATGGACAAAACAGTCACATTGGGCAAGTGTTTTTTCTTCGGCTTCATAACGCGCCATAATATCATTTCTACAAAGGGGACAAGTTATGTTCCAATAGTTCAACCACTTCTCAAGGCAACAAGTATGGAAAAACATGTCCACAAGCAAGGTGATTAATCTCTGCATCAGGTTTAAACTCAACCAAGCAAACAGAACATTCTTGATTACCACTGCATGAAACCGAGTCATATCTACGGTTGGAGTCCGGTTTCTGAACTCATCCATGTAAGTTTTTGATGGGCTTCCTCTACATTCAACTGATTCTGCAATGGGCTGATTGGAATATGTAAACTCCTCCCATGACAGTATTCGAATTCCGACTAAGTGCAAGATGGACCTTAGGATATCCTTCATCAAGGATATGGACATGGCTGTCTTAACTAGAATCACACATAGGATTCCAGCATCAGATGGGTTAGAGTATGGTGAGAGGCCCATATTGGTTTGAACCTGCATATAATATAAACATAAAACATGAACCATATTAATATTAATAGGTAACAACTATCCACTTTACATATTAAAAAGCCCACAACGGACTCAACTTCAATTCTTTAAAACACAAGTACACAATCTAGAACAAATTTATTTATAGATATACATAATATATATAAAGAGAGAGAGAGAGAGAGAGATACCTTGGTAAGGTAGAAGAAAAATATGTGATTGAAATATGGTTGATGATGAAATAGAGAGGATTGAATATGGAGACTGAATATGAAAATAGATGGACTGAATGCACTTGGAAATATATACTAAGCTGCCTGTCCCCACCTTTCCATTTTCATACATATTTCTCATTTTAAAAATTAAAGATTTTATCTTTTGTATATTATATAATAAAAAATATTGCATTTTTAGTATTGATAGATTGTGTTGAGTTATATACAAAATAAAGCAGAAAAGAGTGCATTTTTAAATGTGTCTTTTTTTTCTTGAGCAAGTAATGATGAGAACCTATGAGGAATATGATGTTAGTAATTTCAAAAATAAGATTTGGAGTTTAACAATGGCGTTACAAAGACGTTCATTTATGATTTTATGTCATCACATAGATTAATTTTGTGAGATGATCAAGCCTAAACAAAATGAGGTACCGTCTAACGTGCTCACAACTCTTTAGATACAATAAGATCTTAGAAAGATCTTTCCTTACAACCCATCAGCACTATAATATAAGCTACTTAGACCATGTGTAGTGGTAAAAAAATTTCAAGCTCCTCATTTAAGTATTTTTTAACATATGGCATGTAGGTCCCACTAGTGGGCTTGAAATGGCTTGAAATAAAAAAAGAGTGTAATGGTTTCAAGTCCCTACTGGACCCACATGATATTTATTATTATTTTTTTGAAATTTAATAAAACAAATAATATTCATTTAACTAAAATAAAAAAAATTACAACAACCCACGAAAGTACTTACTTTTTAAAAATAAATAGAGGAGAACCTTGATAGTTTGCTACAAAAAATTAAAACATATATTAGTATACTTTTAAAAAAAAATACATAATTTTAAAAAATATATGCCTACGGCTATAAAAAAAATAATATACGGTTTTTTTTTTCAAAAAGACTAACTTTTAAAAAAAAAAATACCTACGGCTATAAAAAAATAATATACGGTAAAAAAAAAAAGACTAACCTTTTTTTTTATGAACGGTCACATTTTTTTGAACAGTAATATTCTTTTGAACGATCATATTTTTTTTAACGTTCAATATTATTAGTGGTCCAATACACGTGGCATGTTATAAATTGGTGGGTGGATGTGAAATCAAGCGTGAAATATTTCACGGAGAGGGCTTAGCGCCCAATTAACGGGGAGTAGAGATGGACAAACCGGTTTTTTTTTTGACAAACCGGTCCGGTTCTAAACCGGTTCGGTTTTTTTAAGAGGGTAAAACCGTTTTTGGCAAAACCGGTCCGGTTTTAAAACCGGTTTTTAGCACTGACCCCAACCATCGATCGGCATCGATTCGGACCGGGTTTAAAACCGTTTTTTCCTCCAAACCGGTCTTCAAATATTCAAAATACACTATGTAAACCGGTTTTTTACTAAAAAACCGATTTTTAACCCCAAACCGGTCCGGTTTTCAAACCGGTTTCCAACCCTATTTCGACCAACGAAACTACCAACCGATGCCAATTCGACGAACCGGGTCGGTTTCAAACCGATTTGACCAAAAACCGGTTTTCCTCAAACCGGTTTAGCGGTTTTATTTCGCGGTCGGGTTAAAACCGGTTTTTTTTGTCCATCTCTAACGGGGAGGGCGGTGTTTCGGTATGGAAGGGGCGCCAAAAAGCCCCATTAGCGCCCAAGTCCTACACCACACACTACGGGTGATCTAATCGGTTTCATTAGATTTCGAACTTCCCATCGGCCATGATTATTCAATTTCTCCATCGCCACTCCTCTGTAGTTTTGCTTAAATCGGTTCATTTGAATTTCGAACTTCCGATAGAACATGGGTCTGCTTCAATAGCTCGCCGATTCATCTTCCCGCTCAGTTGATCTTGATAGAAACAGCTGAGTGTTTTTCTTATTTCTTGTTTTTTTTTTTAATTTATACCTTATGTTCTAATTCGACTAAACCTTAGGGACGAAAACTACACTTTACTTTAATAAAACTAACCCCTCCGTCATCACTTACCTTGTTTTTCTACAACGCTCGATAGTCGCTTGACATTCGTTCATAAATGCTAGGATCAAAAGACGCTCTTCAACTTTGGTGCGGTTGAAAATGCTCGGTTCGGTACGTAAACAAACCGAACATGAGCAAAGCTCCGATCAATTCGATTTGGCTCATGAACAGCCCTAGCCAGACCAACATATCTTGGTCTCGACCTACTCCATCGCATCCCCCCGTCTATATACTCATCCATACCCCGATTTCTCAAGCCAAAACTGAGTTTGTGACAACACAAACAACCCCCAATTAGAAGGTCTACGACAACACAGACAACCCGTTGACATACTTTTAACTATGTCATTGCATAACTAAAGTTTTTGAGGTCATCTACACATTGTCGGCCGCCACGCCATGTTGTTGCATATTTTTCTTGGACCACTTGGTCATGTGGACGTATAACAATGTTGCATAGCTTAAGTTTAGGCGATCCATGCATATCGAATGCCTTGCCAGACGTCCAACTTTGTCATTCCATA
>JAUTDX010001602.1:0-79506 GCA_030844895.1 Ambrosia x helenae | reverse complement strand
TTTCACTCTGTCTCTCTTTAGCTCCGTCGTTTTTGAATTTTATTTAGTTATATTTTTTCTGTATAGATATCATTCCGACTCTCTTTAGCTCTTTTCCATCTTTCCAAATACTCTTCTTCTTCACAAAGCAAATTAATAACCTCGTCACTTGTCGGATACAGATATTTCACAAAGCAAATACTCTCGCTTTATAAGCTTTGTCTTTTTTTTATTTTTGAGAGATAACTTTACATAATTTTAAGGGGTAGCGTAACACTAAAAAAAGGAAAAAAAATGCACTACGATGAAAAGAGTTATGTTACCCCTCATTACACTATGCATTCACCCCTAAGAGAGTCGATCAATACAAGATTAATTTAAGTAAAGAAGTACACGTGTCGTATAAAACATGTTAACTATTAATTTTAACATGATAGTACCATCTCCTTATCTTTCTCTAATACATATAACAATTAAGTAATAAAGTATGTTTCCATTGCGTACATAATGTTTTTACTCTTCTGTATCGCACACGCTTCTATTAGTAAATTGGATACCGGATAAGATGATAAAAAGATGATAGTAACAACCACATTAAACGTAGAGGTAGAGGTAGAGGTAGACGTAGATGTAGACATAGACATGATAGATCGAATTATTAATTTAAATGAAGTTGTTATACGACATACGAGGGAAATTTCCAGGAAGCTCGATGAACGTGATCTACCGGTCACTGATGATGACTTAACTACAAGTTGGCATGAAAATAGACATGGGATGACGTGCAAGTCAAGTCACAGTTTTAATAATTCTTTATTGTTGCTTAAGTGTTACAACTTACAACTTTTCGTTTTTATCCGTATGAAATGTTATGGTTCAAGTTATCCTACACAGTGTAATAAAAATAAAAAAGGGTGAGAAAGATAAAAAAACACAATAGATCACGAAATATGACACAATGAACCACAAAATATAACACAAAAAAAAAAAAAAAAATATAACACAATATTGAAGAAAAAAGACACAATGAATGACAAAAATTACATAATGATGAAAATAAGAAAAAAACATAATGCTACACAAAAGACACAATGATATAACATAAATTTTAAAAACCATAAGCTAAAAATCAAAAAAGGAGAAAACATAAAAACTAAGATCGTATGGTTCGATGAAACGGTTCCAATGCCGCTTGAATGGGTACAATCGGAATCCATTTGATACCAATCCTATGTCTTCATATTTTTCTTTCACTATGTATTTGACCCTAGCTCAACCTAGCTAATGCAATTGTTTTTCACTTGACAAAGAGAAAATCTTAGATATTAATTCTGACCAACTAGTTTATACGATCCTGAGACCGGTAAGGACCACAAATATAGTAACGGGTGCACATGACTTGATTAGAAGCTCATTATTCGACATAGAGCTAATCAAAATTATGTATAATTTAATCATATGGATCCTTGCAGAATCTATAACTATAAGAGATCACCTCATCCCTGTCTTTTTTCCATTTTTTAAACTTTTTATCACATGATCGAAATCATTAAATCAATTTCAAAAGGTATATCATTTTTAGATCGACCTTATAATAAGTAAGTTTTTAGGACATGAACAAAAAGAAGGATACATGGATATGATCACTAATTCACTATTAATAAAAAAAAATTAACTCTCATTGTAAAGGATTTTTTCATTTGGCATAAGACAACTTTTTTTAATAGTAAGTGACAGTTTTAAGAGAGTTTAAAACTGGATGAATGTAGATAGATAATGGTGCACAATATATATATATATATATAAATATGACAAGTGATTAGTTGAAGTATGAGTCTTGTTACCTTCGTAGCTGGTTAAGATGCCAAAAGGAATGGAAAAGTCACAGGCTTGTGTCTCCTGCTTGTAATCCTATCTACTTATCATAGCACCGACTAAAACAAGAAAGAGAAAGAGAGATTGGAGAGCAAAGGAATCCAGCTGCTTATTACTTATAGGGGGTTTTGTCTTATATTTATTTATATAGTATATATGAGAACAAATAAAATAACTATTTAGTTTTCAAATACATTATTTATAAAAATGTATAAATGTGTTGTTAATTTTGTTATTAATCTCTTCTTAAATTTAGAAAAAAAAAAGAGAACAAATTAGTTTGATGGAATGTTTAGGGTATATTACCTACATATGGGTAAGTAATTGGTAATTTGGTAGGAACTTAAATTTAAAAACATGTGAAAAAATTAGTTTTGATGGTTTTCTTGTGAATATCCTATGCATGTGTATGTAAAAAGTACGTTTAAAAGAATACGAACCATTAATCAGTTAAATCCGGCACATTCGTAAGTAACTGATAGAAATTAAAAAGCAGATGAAAGGTTTTTTTTAACGCCTAACAAACATTTCTGTCTGATTACTCAGGGGAGTCTCCACATTATGGACAGACCCTCACGACCAACCCAATAGAGGGCCTATACGTACCTTGAGCGGCTAGCGTAGTCAGCCCCACCCATGCAGTTCCCGAAACCGGGGAAAACCCAACCCCTCACCCGCCCGTAGGCACGACGGTGAAGGATTGGTAAAACCTGGGCGAGATCAAGACTCGAACTCATGACCATATGCTAGGAGTCATCCATTATTTCTCATTATGTCCTTTGTGAGAATCGAACCCGGGACCTCCAAAAACAGATCGCCGGTCCATTCACCAACTGAGCTACCCGTAAAGGACAGATGAAAAGTTAGTTTGATGGTTTCTAATGAATAACCTACACATTTGTATGTAAAAGTACAAGTTAAAAAGAATATGAACCATTAATTAGTTAATTTTCAAAGGGACTATATGAATAAGACTTTATTTTTTTCAAATGGTAAGGGTTCAAACCATGTGAGAGACAAAAAATGTATAATTTAATTAAGATTGCAACTTCTAGGCGTCCAACTGTCATTAACCATTGTAGTAGGAGGCTCTATTCTTAAAGGCACACATGTGTAAGATATGAAAAAATTTGTGTGTGTATGTATGAATCCAAAGAGTTCTATCATGCTAGTGTAGGTGGAGGGCGGCTTGGGGGTTTCGCGTGACAAGAATTTCCAATTAAAGTACATGGAGAGTTTTATGGTGGTGCAGTTCAACCAGCTATGCAATATGGAACAAATTGTTAGGCATTAAAAAAACATATGCACATAAGATAAAGGTAGCAGAGATGTGAATGCTGGTAAGATGAAACAAAATTTCTTATAGTTTCAATTTGACTATTAAACCGATTAATTGTTATTAAAAAAATTCGATACTAAATTCGTGCATTTAATGAACGAGTTGTGTCTCCTTTGACTCGACTAGAAAATTAAGGTTGCTACCTTAGTTGAGAACATCACCATATAAGCACACTCACAAGCAAAACTAACACACTATTATTTTTTGTTACGACTTCCAAGCTTGTTTTAAATGCTAAGTCTTCTCCAGCACTGCACATTGTTTCGATTGTTATACCCTATAAGATAAACCTATTCTTTTAGGAAAGACGCGCCGTTTGTTATAGAGATCATGTTGAACACGACGCATGATCCACAACCGTCCTTTTCTTGTGTTCTTGTTTTTCTTTCTTGCAATTGTAATAACATTGTGGTTTTTTATTTTATGTTTGGTATTATAATTTATGTTAATATACTTTGTATTATTATTAGTTGTTTATTCTATAAGTAATAATAGCAAACAAAAAAAGGGCTAAAATAGGCACTCATCTCTCAAAATTTACAACTAGCATGTAAGGCCTTCTAACCAGGCATCTTACAGCTGGACATAAGCACATCTAAAAGACTCAAAACACCATTCATTAAACGATACTACACATTACTACACAATGAAAAACATACAACAACACTACTACCATGTGGATCCAAACAAGCAAGCGTCATTCTTCAATTACATTTATAATATAAAATGCTACAAGTTAATCATAACTTTGACTCGAGATACTCGAATACCACGTTGGTCCATGAGAAGCTTCGCGCACATAGCCAAGAGTTCCACGCCATAAAGTACATTACCTGCAACAATCTAATATACATGCAAAAGTCAGCTACGTTGAGTGAGTTCTAACAGTTAAGTTTAGGTATAAAACATCCATTGTAACCATCAAACATTATTAACACATCATTATTCAAGTATAAACTCACAACATACCAAAACTCAAACCCTATTACCCGTAGTGTAGCAACCAGAAAATTTTTCTTTATTTCCTAGCGACCTCGAGCAATTTTCGGGATGAAAATTCTTTCAACAGGGGGATGATGTGACACCTGGCAAACTCAGGTTAATATTCATAACAAACACTTAAGTCTACCTTAGCAAAACATTTGTAAAACAAACTTAAATGGGTTAGTTAAGTTGGTTTGGTGATTCAGTGGATCATCGGGAGTTGGTTTACACACACTACGGTTATATTCGAGTAATCATCGGGTAGCACACACGAATGTCGTATCCCGGGTGTTGGTGAAATAACATAATAAAAGTAACTTGTCGAGAATTATATGTTTTATGATTGTTAGATAACTTGTCGATATGTGTATACGTGAATTGATATGATAAGCCTATGAAAAACCCCAATCTTCCTAATGAGAGGGAAACTGGCTAAGCCAGTCGCCCTAAATGGTAGGGGCGAGTGGCAACAACTATAAATACCATATTTGACTTGTTTTCCTCATTTCCACAACCCTAACTCACCCCTAAACACCCATTTACGACCCTTAACCTCTGTACAAGAGTTTTTGCCCTCAAATCATCAAATCTTAGCCACAGCAACTCCTAGAACCATAAACAAGTGAAGATTTAAGGTGTGTGAATCATCTAAACCCTTTTTCCAAACTTTCTTGTGTTATTGTTAAAAAACCCAAAATGTCCATATCTGAATCTAGTTTTTTTCATCAATAAAAACCTTTGTAAAACCTTTCTAAATTTGATCTAAATGTTACACAGGAGTTTCTTATAAAAACACAAGCTTTGAATGATGTTGGTGATCTAATAAATGGGGTTTTGTGTTGTTTGTTGTTAGAATAATGATATATTGTTGTTTGGATGATCATGTACGTATTAGAAGCCATGTTTGGATGATATTTGGTTGTTTATAAGTTTTGACTCGTTTGAGGATTTTGTGTAGTGATGTGCGTGGTTTTAGCAAAATAAAAAGATATCATTTTCCCAGCAAAAAACTTTGATGTTTTAATTTCAGAACTTTGGTTAGGGCTAAATGACTGATTTTTACTAAACCGGTTTTTACCAAGTTTTAAATTTATAAAGTAAACAATATTTACTTTAGAAACTAAAACCAACACATAGGCAGAGAACCTGACGTGCATAGTATAGTCTCTAGGGTAAGTATTGAGTATCGTATCCCAAGGTTCACACTTTTCCCTACTCAACCATTCATCAATTAACTTGTCGGGTTTTAAAAAGAAAAATAAAACAGAGGGGTTCTTTAATAAAAATGGTTTTTGAAAAAGGTTTTGGTTTTTATAAAAGAAAAGATAAAAATAGTAGAGAGATCAAATATGCACATCTCGGGACCCTCCGAATAAGTAGTTAAGTTTATCATTACAACAAATAGTTAAGTTTAATTATTTGTGAGGAAGAGAAGGGTGTTCTTGAAGTGTTGACTCTTTGATAGAGAAGCGGAGCTACTACTGCGTAGAATGCTAAACCTCTCCGGTGTGCGTCCAACTAGGGTCTCCTCAAACCGCGGTCAAGTCTCTGGTCTTCGAACTCATCTTCTTCTTAAAATGGAGGCTTCACTTCCGACCTAGAACACCGTACACCTCGCCTTAGCTCTCGCGTTTCGTACCGAAGGATCTCGCCTTAGGGTCATTCCCGAGTAGGTCAACAACGAATCCCCTAAGAAGGTTAACGATACTAAGATCGAAGGATCTCTCTTACAGTTGATATCAGGAGACCATATCCCCATTGGTTAACGGTGTTGTACTAACGAGAATTAGATATAGAATCTTTATTTTATTTATCTTTAGTGACACTTTAATATTTACAGGCCTGATAATTATAAAGTTGGTTTGATGATTGATGACTTAATTAACCCAACCGTAACCTCCCAAGCTGATTGAAGTCCTTAACAAAGGTGGAACATAATCCTAAAGGCGTATGATACAAGAGATCACTGGTGCGCTCGTAGGGAATCCTCCCTTTGCCAAGAAAGTCATTCAACTACTGAATAAAATCCTTGATAAAGGTGGAACATAATCCTAAAGGTGTGCAATCCGAAGATCACTGGTGCACCCATAGGGAATCCCCCCTTTACCAATAAAATTACTCAGTCATCTGTATGTACCAGAAATGTGTCACTCAGATCTGGTCCACTTCAGAAGCCATTGTTTAGAATTCGGTTCGGGTATCAGAAGCCCGAAGGATCTGTCTCACTACCGGTTTCCTCACCTTGGATCTAGCTCGGGACTACCAGAAGCTGATTAAACTTCTAGTTAGTTTATTAAGTTATAGTTGATTTTAAGTTTATTAAGTTAATCATCATTGGGAACCTGTCACAAAGATAAACAAATAAAGATTAGAAGAAGATAACACAATAAATAACTAAAAATAAACTAATAATAATAATAATAATAATAATAATAATAATAATAATAATAATAATAATAATAATAATAAAACTCTACAAATCGAATGTGGGTTCATGATAATAGAAAGATACAACCATATCAAATGATCAACCCAAGAACATGGTTGCTCATAGACAAGCTCTCCATCTTCAAGTGCTATGCATCTAACAACCTCATGACCCTCGATGTTTTATTGCATGTGAACTACTCTACGATCCTCTTCTTGGCCAAGCCGATCAAGGTAGGACGAGGCCTAACCATTGAGGAATGTTAGGAGGGCCAGAAGGCCTTCCACAAGACCCCAAGATCTTTGGAAGAAGCTTGGAGTTCGGCCCCAAGAGATCACAAGAAGGGATGAACAAATGGTGAGGGTTAGCTTGCTATTTATAGGCAAACCAGATGAACAGGGGCGTGCAAGACAGTGAAGCACGGGTGTGCTTGCCTTGCTCCCCAAGTTTCGTCGTTTTACAGGTTTGTTGCGTTGTCTTCTAGCGTGCAGGCCTTCGTGCAAGTGAGCGTAGGCGTGCTTGGTCACTCCGGGACTGATTTTATCACTGTCTAAGTCCCGAGATTGTCTTCCAAACATACAGGGAACAGGCTTCAAGTCTGGTATCTTCAGGAATCTCTAGTTTTTGCTTGTTTTCACCCGGAAATCCTTCATTTTTGTCTTGGAGCTCCAGTTTCATGAGAAATACAAATAGGAACGAATTAAGCATCAAATATCAATAACGTAAGCCCAATTATATTCTATTATGAGACTGTTTATGCATGTTTTATATGTTAATTATGTGAGTCATCATGTAGATTTGGGATTGGATATGCTAATATGATGATGATGTTATGTTAGGATTCATGTTAGAATGATTACCTTTGAGTTTGATGATATTATGAACGTGATTATGTGATTTAATCGGATTATTTGCCATTTGGGGAAAATATTTCATGCAATGATGTGACTTGTTCATAATATTACCCATTTTGAGAAAAATTTGCAAATTATGCATGGAACCTGATCAAACGAGATGCTAATTGTTATATTATGATGGGGATAGATTAGATATTGATTGTGTATCGATTGGCTATGTTCTGGAAAGTTTCTGATCTAATCCAAAGGGTTTCGTTCGTTAAAAGTTGCAAACAACAGTGCAGGGGGCAACTGCCTTACCCAGTCGCCTCCCATCAAACCCACTGGCCCCAAAGCAAACCCAATCGCCCATTTTAAAATTCAGTAGCATGTTTTGAAACTCAGTAACATGTTTAGAAACCTACTAGCGTGTTTTGAAACCTAGTAGTGTGTTTTGAAACCTAGTAGCGTGTTTTGAAACCTAGTAGCGTGTTTTGACACCCAGTAGCGTGTTTTGAAACCAGTAGTGTGCTTTGAAACCCAGTAGCCTGTGTTATGACACATTCGCGTATTATGTGATCTATGTGCTAAGTTTTGTGATCTACTCGTTATATGTGATATGTATCTACGTGTTGCTATCGGAAAACTTATACTTAATTGATAAACTGATATAACGGGTCACCAACGGGATGCCGAGTCTTGTCTGGTCGTGTCGAAGTCAAAACACTTATGCAAACACACAGAGTCATGGTTTGGACAACCAAGGGTTATTAGACTAACACATTATCGGTCAACACACTTATAGACGTCTTATGATAGGTTTCCGGTCATTGGAACTATCATCACACGGTCGGTTTTATAAATAGTAGAAGACGCAATCTAAGGTGAGTTTCACGACCCCACTTTTCTATACTTTCTAATGGGGGAGAAACATGCTTCAAACTTGGATTTTCTTAAAGATCAATTATTACTATTGTTATCACTTGTTTACTTTGCGACTTATTTAAGTCATATGTGAACCACTAATATGGGTATATAGCGGGGGGGGGGGGGGGGGTATGGATCGATCTATTGGGCCTGACAAACCTCACCCGGGTCAACTGGAGGTTGGACGAGTACATATTGTCTCGAACACACAACGGTTACCGGAGATGACGGTAACCGGAAAGGCAACACACTATATTGAGCAACAACATAGTCAGCAATGGTTCCAATCGCATAAGTAACATACATAACGTGTAGCTACCGGTTAATAAAATTGTAAAACATATTTGATCTTCTTAAATAACATTTTAATTAAAACCTGTGAACTTACCAGCATTATATATTGACACATTTAGCATGTTTTCTCATGTCGCTAAGGTAACAAGAAAGATAGGATGCACCAGAGTCATCACAACGTCTCATGCATTGTGTTAACAAACACTATTACTATTTCGGTTTTTCAAACTATCATACATTTGGTACTTTGGGATGTAAACTGTTAAACTGCTTCCGCATGTTTAAACTTTGGTAGATGTTTTATTACGTTATTTTAATCATATAGTTTTCGTTTGTTGTGACCATTGACTTAGATCATGGTGTGTCACGCGCCTCGCGGTAAAACCCCACAAGTAGAATTTGAGGGTGTGAGAGATTGGTATCAGAGCCAATGGTTATAGTGAACTAGGACTGCATTTAGAGTCTGGTCTATAGCCGAGTCTCACACACTAGACGGTCACACACTTATGAGTCGTATCGTATGGGGAATGACTAACATTGCAGTGTTGTCGACGTCATCATCCATATGTTACATCATCTGTTCTATCTATTTTCTATTTATGTCTCTTCTTCTAATTCGGGATATGAAGATGAAGAAGCGATCTTGTTGGCCTTGCACAACGGTGGCGTACATTGGAATGGCTCTGCAGCATGATCCAGATACTAGTTCGAGATTCGAACATTTCATTCTCAGTGGCAGATCTAGAACAAAAGTTTATGGGTAACGCTCAAAATTTTTTTTACCTTACATTCATATAATGTAATAAAACAAAAACACAACACAATAATAAATAAAGTTAAATAAATACCTAATAGATTTCTCCTATTCGACATTTGAAAGATTGAAATTGATTCTAAACCGAGCTGTCTCGCCTCAGCACAGATTTGAAACCGAGCTGGAAATCTAAGCTCGAACTCGACTTGGTTTTTAACCGAGCTTGCTAGTCACGACTTGATTAGGCTCGGATTTAAAAAGAAAACTTAATACATGGCTTCAAATTTCAATAATATAAAATATCATTAAGTAGTTCAAAAGAATGCATTAAAACTAAATTCGATTTAATACATTAGAGACCAAAATCACATTCAACCAAGTACAAAAATAAGCTTGAAATTTCAGCGAATACAACATATGTTCATTAGCTTCTTAATCAACATACAAATATGCCCTAGATATCCCATCCACACTCTTCAACACATCAAAATAGTAAGCATTTTTTATAATCAATTATATGTATATAAAATAAAAATATATTATAAGCAAAACTATCCGAGCTAAATCGAATTGAGCTAACGAGTGAGTCAAACCAAGCCAATTTGGCTCGTTACAAACCGAGTTGAGTCGGCTCGGATCTGTTTCAAACTGAGTCATATTGAGCGAGCTTTCTGCAAGCTAAATTTGAGTGAGCTCCTATCCGCAAGTTTTTGAACAACCCTAGGCAGGTGTGTTTTTTTTTTTTCAAAATTAAGGGTAAGGGATACGAGCTTAAGGAGCGAGTTGTTTATTTTTTCTTTAAAAAATTGGCCTTCTTAAGTTATAATGGATGGTTAGTGGACTATTGTTTATGGTTTTGGGCTTTTAAAATAGTTTGAGAGGTAGCATAAAAAATTTGAAGGGTAGCATAAAACGTCCAAGAGTAACGTAATATGTAAAACGTTAAAAAATAAATAAATTTTGCACTACACTGGGTAGCGGGTGTTACCCCTGCTCCCTCTTTATGTCCGCCTCTGCTCATTCTTACACTCCAATGGACACATTCACTCACACACTATCTTGCACTTGTACTTGTTCGAGTACACCTCTAAGTGATCCTCACTTGGAGATTCTTATTCGTATCACACTCTAGGATATATGAGGTAGTGGTGTTTATCTATCCAGTAATCCTAGATATTCCGGTTGGATGGTTTGTAGTTGATACAGATTCGTCTAATCGGGATGCTTCTAATCTTTCTGATGACAATTTTACTAGAATTCTATTACTCGTGATGATTCTAATATCTCACTTATTTGTGAAAAACAAAAGATGTCTGGAGTTCGTGCAGGAAGCAATGTTGTAAAACAAGCCGAGTACTCCCCGAGTAATCGCTACAAGGTAGGATACCGAGGCCCGAGTACTCTAGGCCTAGGCCGAGTACTCCTCGGGTACTCTCCGACTAGGCCAAGAACTCCCCGAGTACTCCCGATTCCGACTAGTGAGCGCCTAGCGACTTTTGCAACATTGGCAGGAAGACATGGTGGATGCACTGGTGGCCGAAACGGAGGGCGCGACAACATCAACATGACCCAAGCAGAGTTGAATAATCTAATTTAAGATTAGGTGGTTACAGTTCTTGCTTCTTATCAAGTCGCCCAAGCTCAAGGTAGTAAATTGGTTTACTCCCATTCTCATCCATTCTTTTGTATCATGTTCATTTTGGTTAAGCAATGTTGTTTTGTTTGCAAAGGGCACGCTGTTAACCAACAAGCACCCCCACTCCCACCTCCTCATGGTTAAACAACAAGCACGTTGTCGTACACACTCAGGGCCGGTTATGGCCTTAGGGTTTCCCTTTGGTTGATTTTAAACCAACATGTTACACCCAGGTCCCTCAAGTTCCGTTATGAGCGTCCTGATCTACAATGTTACACCTATACCGTTAAATTTCATCTAACGTTAACCGAGGCTCACATTTTTCAAAACGACCCCTTATAACTTTGTTGACTAAAACCCGTCAATAAACCTAGTTATATAAGTTAACAACAATTTTTCGGGATGTTACATATAACATTATTAAAGTTTGTATAATTTTGATGGTCCTCTAAATTCACGTATTTAAAGCCCTTAGTTTTTTCTTAAAAGCACATCGTCCATAAATATGGTTGATCTGCAATAAATATATAGATATACACACGTGTATATGACTCTGGATGTAGGTAATTATAAATCAAATAAACAATTTACTTATTCAATATAAAGTTCTTTCAATTTATATCCACAAGTTATGTGTTCGATCTTTTCCTTGAAATTTCCTGGAACCTCTCACTCTTATGTCTCAATAAGTGTTTGCAGAAAACATTAAAAATGTAAGGATTAAGGTAAGGGCATGGACCGCATGGTGCACCCACGTTGTCTTTTATAATCTAGATTTATATTTATATATCCCTTTAAGATCTTTTTTATTCCATCTTTTATATATGACATTTACTATTCTTTCTCACAACGTTGAATATATGAATATCCAAATTGTAAACACGAACTCTTTGCGTGAAAACTTCTTTAATATTATACGAGTTAGTTTATAATGTACTAGGTTACCATCTCTGTTACACTGATTGATAAATGTAATGTTATATGATTAGTAATAAAAAAGTTAAGTTTTGAAGAAAAACATAACTACTGTACGGTTAAATAAGCCTGGGTTTATACTAATTGAAAAAAATATATTGCAGTTTGTTAACATATATAGTCGTCAAGATATGTATTAAAAATGAGCATTGACGTGACAACTTTAAATTTTGTTAAGTTAATTTTAAAATCATTATGTCTTTCAAATAGGTATCAACTTTGTTTTTTTATACCACCTATTTTTTTATTTTTTAACATATTGTATTTTTACCATCCAACCACATTAAATATCTAAAAAAAATAGAAATCACTCTAAATACATTTATCATCATTATTGTTTGTATTTTTATTAAATTTAAACCAACATAATTTTGAAGTTCGTGAAGCTTTTAAGTAAAAAAAAAGTTTATTTAAAAAGGTAATAACTAATTTTGATATTAAAACTTCATTTGGTTAATGATATAATAACTATCATTAATTAAAAAAAAATAAGTATACATAATTAAGTAGGAGAGAAAGTTGAGAAAACTAAAAAGTAGATGACTTCAATAGATGACATGTTTCTCCAATGATTACCTAAACTTATATCAAGTGCTTGAGAAATCCATTTAACCACCATTGCACCACATATGATTCACCACCACCACTTACTTTGTCATCTATCGCCACATATGTATGTCCTATGTGACATATGAATGTAAGAAATAAAATTTGTATAAATTTAAAGGTATAAATAACTTAGATTACACGTAAATTTAAATAACCGATTTATGATCCCTATGTTTCCTATTGACGAGTCGTGCCCAATTTGTAAGAAAGCTTGTTTGGATAAATTTGGGGAACACGCCCTACATTGTAAGGAAATGTCGGGATTTAAATACCGACATGACTTAGTTAGGGATGCCTTGTGGGATGTTTTGCGGAAGGCTGGGATCTCTGCTAAGAAAGAAGCCCCGGTTAATTTTCTGACGGACCCGCTAGACGGGCGGTCCACCTTACGACCAGCAGATATCCTTGTGTTCAGATGGGCTCAAGGTAAGCATGCGTGTGTTGACCTCACTGGGGTGTCCCCTCTTGTGGGGTGTCAGGATATAGGGTTTGTAGCAGGGCAAGCAGTCTTGAAAGTTGAATCAAAGAAAGTCGCTAAACATGAAAACGCCTGCCTGGAAAACCAGCATGTCTTCGTACCCTTCGCTTTTGATACCTTTGGGGGCCTTGCCCCCGAAGCCATACGATTTATAGATCGGGTGCAAAAGGTGACACATAGTAATTGCTCGACAGCCAGGGATCAAAGTTTTATTTTTAATAGAGTAGGTTTTGCTATCCAAAAGGGGGTGGCGGCGCAGCTTGTTGCCCGCTTACTAGCCGTGCACCTGTAAAATGTGTTATGGGTTTATGAAATGAATTAGAATATTTAACTATAAGTAAACAAATTATACAAATAATTTAAAAATTTGTAAATATCTCATTGTATACAACATTCGTTGTTTTATTTGTAACATTGACATCTCTATCATATATTATTAAGTTAACTATTGCTCTATTTTTTGTTGTTTATGAAGTGACGTACAATTGACCATGAGTAAAAACTGAGTTATTCAAGTATGAACCAACTTTTGATAATGATTGTCATTAGCTCTTGTTTATTGTCATCGCGAAACATACTGATAATGAAAATTGCCTTTAGTTGAGATTTGAAAGAAATCTTCTTGTCGGATTGTATTAAATTAATTCGTGGAATAAATGTGCGCATACCAATATTTCCTCCAGGATTTTATTTCAGCATCAATAAAACATTATATATATATATATATACATTTACTAGATTCGTTGCAATAGTGTTTCTGTTACTAACGGTAACGGCACGTAACGGCACGACTTTAAAATTACGTTCTTGCCCTGCGCATGTAACGATGCTGCTCATTGGTTCTGGACCAACTGCTTCTTCGTGGTATGCTGCTTGTTTTATTAATGTAACAACTTTTAATTTGGTACCGTTGAATAAACTATTTGGTTGATCAATGTTACGTAGGTTTTGCTATCCAAAAGGGGGTGGCGGCGTAGCTTGTTGCCCGTTTACCAGCCGTCCACTTGTAAAATGTGTTATGGGTATATGAAATGAATTATTATTAACATCTCAAAAAAAAAATAGAAAATAATTCTAAAATTATATTTCTTACACTAAAAGGTAAATAAAATTTATTATTACAATTAACTCTTACTCCGTTTTCAAATTTATTCATAATTACTAGTACTTCTAACTCTCTTTATTCAAATCTTATTTTTCAAATTCAAATTAATATGATGATTATCTTTACTTAGGAAAATCTTTAAAAAATACATTCAAATTACAATTATCTCAATCACTTTGTTTTATCTACATTTAGTTTTTAAATTCATATAAATAAGATCTAAAAAAGCAAGAAATTATATGTGTCCTTAATTATTTCTTTTATTATATAGTAAATATAGATTCTACATTTAGTTTTTAAATTCACACAAATAAGATCTAAAAAAAAGCAAGAAAATCCTATGGATAGATATGAGTGATAGTAAATGTAGATAGATATAGATTCAAATTCAAATAAGTATCCCAAAAACACATTAAATATCCTAAATAGTTATGGCCATCTATTTATGATAACTCATATGGTTTTTCTTAATTATAGACAATATTATAAGATGAGCACCATAAAAGTTCAATAACGTTTAGCAGAAGGAACATTATTTTTTTTTCACAGTGAACTTCATTAAAAAGCGATGATCCTCAAAGCGAGGACCGCCAAACAAACGATTACAACATGTATAATGGGAACATCACCCAATCTTTCCATGTAATGGTATTAAAACTAGATTTATGCTTAAGCCATAAAAAAGAAAGGGATTTGACTAAAGCCACAACATCGGCTAACTTAGGATTAGTGTTGTCAAAGACCTTTTATTTCTAGCGTTCCACATCGCTCAACACGTCGTCATAACAATCCCCCTTATAATTTTCTTTACCCACTTCGATCCTTTAACATGCTTATAAAACTTAAGCAAATCTCCAATGTCATCAATAATAACGTATTGTAGTTTGCACCATTTTTTAATAAGACTCCAGACGCCAAACGCGAAGCCGCATTTAACGAACACATGTGCACAATCCTCATCATCCACATCACATAAGGACATGTAATGGTCGACACAAAAATCGGCCTCCTATGAAGAGCAATCCGGGTCGAGAGGCGATCCAATTCCGTTCGCCACATATGGATGTTAATCTTGAAGGGAACCCAAGCTTCCCATTTGAATAAGTGAGTCCGATGATTGGTTCGGTCTTCCCTCAACTGCATTTTGACATCAGCAACAGTGAAGAACTGATTGTCTTCCACATCCCACAACCATATATCCTTGTTTCCTGCAAAAGAAATGGTGGTTATCATGAAATTTATATGTCTTGCAGCTCTGATATTTCTTCAACAGTGGTCGGCCAAGCGTTCCAATAAGGTCCGAGAGAGAGGGCTGATGCATTCCTTTGTGTACGCTGAGCAATGCTGCAGTTTTTTTTTTCCAGCACATATAGCTTCGGACATTTGTCCATCAGAATTTTATCGCCAAGCCACCTATCTTTCCAAAATCTTGAAACCTCTCCATTTACAAGCTTGCCTTTAAAGAACCAATGAGCCTTCTTTCCTTCGATTTGGATCTGATCGACTGCTGATAATAACGACTTCCAGCACCCCGTCAAGTTTCGGTTGACCGGGAGAAAAATCCACCTATTTCTTCCACCATGAATAGCCTCAATAACATTTCACCAAAGGCTTCCTTGTTGAGTTTTGAAACGCCAAGCCCAGTTCAACAATAAAGCCGCATTAACATCACAGAGTTTTGAAATACCCAACCCTCCTTCACTTTTAGGCGAAGTAACCACCTCCCAACAAACCCAATGAAGCTTCTTTTTGTCAATAGATCCAGCCCACAGAAAGTTTCGCATGTAAGTCTCCATTTTATCAATAATTTTTTTAGGGGCCTCGTATAGTGATATATAGTATATGGGAAGGCTAAATAGGACCGATTTTACCAAGGTCAATCGCCCACCTATAGAAAGAGTTTTCGCTTTCCAAGAGGATAAACGATTTTGAATGGTCTCTAAAACCGGGCTCCAATAAGCGACCCGGAGAAGGAACATTATTTTGTTTAACTTGTGGAGTGTTTCAGGATATATTTTATTCTATCTAAACTAAATCTATATCAATATGTATTTGTATTTATACTATCTATATATACGACTATATAAAAAAACTCTTGTGGTAAAGGGTGTAATTTAACTTCAATTTAAAGACACATAAGAAAATCTGTAATTCATTTACTAAAAGTTTTGATGCATAATCATTTACCATTTTACCGCTCTTATAATATTAATATTGAATGACATAAAATTCTATAAATATAATTTTTATTTACTTATATTTATACATAATATTTAGTACTCACTAGACACTAATTAGTGGAATTTATTATTTTAATTTTAAATTTATTTTATTCATTTATCTTAAGAAATGAAATAGGTCATAAATTTAAACCTAAAAAAAATTATCGTTTAAATAATATGTTTGGTATTTAAGTATTGGTCAGTCAGGTCGAGCAGCATATCACATCAAAATTGTTATTTTTGTTCGAGTCAAAACAGTTTCGTGCTAGAACATGTCGCATAATATTTAATATTTTTTAATTAGTTGAATTTACAAATATAATTTTTATTTAATTTATTATGACATAATATTTAATATTTATTGACTCGTTGAATTTGATATTTTACTTTTAAATTTCTTTGTTTAGTATTTAAAAATATGTATTGGTCGGTCGGGTCTAGGGCATCATGTCGCGTCAGAACAGGTCACATAAAAACAGTTATTCTGGTTTGAGAAAAAAAGTTCGGGTCAAAACAGTTTCGTGTCAGAACATATCACATAATATTTTTTTAATTAGTTGAATTTAATATTATAATTTTAAATTGCTTTTATTCAGTTTTTTTTCTTTTAATAATTAGTTTGGTATGTAATAATACATATTCATTTTTCCTATAATAATACGTATGAGTCGGGTCGAGCAGCATGTCACGTCTAAACAGGTCACATAAAAAGAGTTTTTTGTTCGAGTCCAGACGGATTCAGGTCATTAGTTAGTTGAATTTAATATTTAATTTTAATTCTTTTAATCACTTTTATAGTATGTTTGGTATTTAACAATAAGTATTGGTCAAGTCGGGCCAGTGCAACATGTTGGGTTAGACTAGGTTACATAAAATGGGTTATTTGAGTTCGAGTAAAAACAGGCTCGTGTTAAAATAGTTTCAGATCAGAACATGTTACATAATATTTAATAATTAGTTGAATTTAATATTTTAATTTTAAATTTAATTCATTCATTTTAATTTTATTAATACGTTTGGTATTAATAATAAGTATTTATTTTTTCTTTAAATAATATCTTTGGTATTTAATAATACGTATTGGTCGAGTCGAGCACCATGTCGCGTCAGAACATGCCACATAATATTTAATATTTATTAGTTAATTGAATTTAATATTTTAAATTTGTTTATTCATTTTTATTTTAATAACATCTTTGGTATTTAATAGTATGTATTGATCATGTCACTTACACGTATCGATTATGTCAAAACCAATCAAACCCTACAACGGTTAAGTTTAAAGGATGCAAGCCTTATGAAATAAAGTAAAATGGCGGTCATTATTGTAGTCGAATAAGCAAAAAAGAGTCCTTGGCGGAATCCCATCAATAGTAGCTAGTTACCACTGCTCGGAGTTGTTTCTTATCAGTAGTAACTTACTACTGACAACCGGTTGTCACCAATAAACTAAGTTGCTACTGAATAGTATTAACTTACTACCAGTTATTACCAAAAATAATCAGCTATGACTGATGATCAGTTTCAATGCAACTTTTAGCCAATCATCCGAATCTAAAGCAGCTTTCAGTAGCATTTTAGTAAGATTATAAAAAATGTTCCCTCATGGGCAGCACTTGTTGGCTGAACAATGAGCCCCCACCAGGGGAGAGCCCCTTGGACCACACTTAGGGCGATGCTCTCTTGAACCCTTTGGATTCGTTGGTTTCCAAAGTTATTGTAGTCTCGAATAATTCTGTACTTCACGTCATAGAATATGTATCATTGTATTCTACCGTTTCTCTACGGTCTTAGTAAATCATACTACTATATAATGATTTTGGTAACCCTAAAATCATCGACAAAACCAACTTAACAAAAATGAAATCGTATGTATACACTCAACAACTCCATACGGGGTGTCTTTACCCAATGGTGTATGAGTGTTTTCATAATGGTGGGTGCCCCGGGTAGTCGGGATATCGATTTGTTGACCGTTCAAAAAAATCCATAAGCCTTTTCATTTGTTGGATCTAATATTTAGCTTAGCTTATACGAAAGTTGTAATGAAATTCACACATCTTAACTCTAAAACTTAACATAAAGTATTTTCAGTCACTTGTAACATAAAGTAATTGATAAAACTAAAATTATCAGCAATATCCGTTACAATGTGTTTTATCCATCTCTTACTATTTTCAAATGTTAAAATATATTGATAAAAAAATGAGGTATAATGGCCACCAACAACCAATGATGCAACACTCACTTTAGGTAATTACCAAGCAATTTCATAAAGTCTTGTGAAGTATTTGTTTTTATTTATATACTGGAAAGTAGTTATCATATATTTATATCTAGCCTTTATATTTCTAACAACTCGCTCACTACTCTAGCAATAAATGCCACTTGTTTATGTTACATGTTAAGAGTTAAAACAAATTGTTCAACTTAAATTTGGGCAGCCCAACTTGATTAAAGAATCATGTTGGCGTTGTAAAACAGTCTTTTAGTTGAGTTGGGGATATTTTGGAAGACTCCACATAATTTCCTTGGTGTCAAATCATAACCTAATTTTAGTTGGTTCTAGTTATTATACTTTGAACACAAGTCACTTTATAATCGACCTAAACACAACTTCTGATTAATTCATTATAGTGATTAAAGAATTTAAATTCAATTGGATAATCTAAATCAAAATACACATGCCAATGATCTCCAGCTCAGCTGGTTTGAGGTGGGAAGGTTTACCTCCTTGGAGGGTTCCTGCCCGGGTTTGATCTCAGGTTCGAATCTCACGCTCCACCAAAAAAATAACCGCTTGGGTTTGAAAGGAGAAACCCGTGTGATGCTATGGGATTCGATCCTGGGTAGTGGTCGCTTTGCAACATAGAATTTACCACTGAAACACTACTCTCAAAAAAAAAAAAAAAAAAAATCAAAATACACACTTGGATAAGAGGACACTTAATTAATGTATATCACAACTTACATATTACACACAATATAGAAATAATTACGTATCTGAAATTTACTTGACCTATTAGTAACCCAAAGAAAAGAGAGGGCCTTGATGTCCTCGATTACATTTTGAATATGAACCTCATTCGCTTTCAAAACTTTTTCTTCCTCTTTATCCAAAGCATCCATATTGTAGTTCAGGATTTTAATAATCCAAGCTTTGTTTCATTGACCAGCAATAATTTGTACTTACGAAATTCCCTACAACAATCCTATTAAAATTATTGATAATTGTCTTATTATTGTTACTTATACATTTCTTGCTGGTTATGTGTTTATATTCACATGTTGGAAATATGCTGATGGACACAAGATTCGGACTTGACTGATGATTGGACTTGATTGGTGATTGGGCTAAGGGAGCTGCTAAGAGAGCTGGGCTAAGAGTGTTCGTGATTGGGCTTGGAAGAGATAAACAAGAAATGGCCCAGTTGAGACACAAGGCTGGTGACTTGCCAAGCTGGCAATCCCCCAGTTCTCTCTCCTTTCCTTGTCAATGGTCAGGATCGTATTATAGTGTGTTTCTTCTTCGTGATCTAACGGTGTCTGTTGGCTCGGGTGTGTTTCTTCCCGAGCCAATATCCTCTCTATATAAACTCGTCTATGTCTGTGTTTACAAGTTTAGTCGTCTTTTGTTTTAGTCGTCTCTTTTGTACTATCAACTTAGAACGATTAGGGTTTGTTAGATCTGTTCTTATTCATCTCAATAAGAGCTGAGATCCTGGTAGTCTAATCTAGTTCTTGTTTACAGTTTTTGTGTTCACAAGTTGTTTAGAGTATTGTTCTTGATTCCTAGAGTCTGTAATAGGTTGATAGATTCAGAAGTTGTTAATAAAGTTTTTCTGTTCTTTTCTTGATCTATTTGTCTCTGAATCCATACTTGGTGACAAGTCTCAACTTTCAAACTATTTTCCTCCGATGAGCTGTTGTTAACTGAGAACTAACCCATTTTCAAAATTAAGAGAGTTTGAAAGTTAAAAAAGATCGTTGGAGGAAAGTTGTTTGAAAGTTGAGACTGTTATAGCAAATTTCTTTAACTACAAATTTTTTTGCCGGCCAGACCCAAAAAAATAAGAAATACCATTAATACTAGTGGGTTTATCCGCGCATTGCGGCGGGATCAAAAAAATTTGTAATACGCTAGCAGTTTTCCCACCGCGCATTGCAGCGGATAAATCCTGTCGACAAACATGTATTTCTAAGAAAATTATATGGGAAGCGTAGTTCTTGACGCTACTTAAGCAAGTCATCCTCTTGCTTATATATACACACACAGTTATTGATCAATTAAAGCAACACCAGAATTTGAGAGGAAAATCCTTCTAGGAAATAAATTTTACCTGGCAAATTCAACCTTTAGTGTCATAAAGATCAAATACACATACTTGTAAATTAAAAAACACAAAGATGTCAAATAAGTATCAAATTCATTAAAGCATTAGTTTCAAATTAGAATAGGGTAATTTTTTCACAGAACTTCAAACCCAAACTTAAAAAAACAACCTTGAGTATTTACAGTTGCGATGTAATTGATTGTAAGATGTCTTATTTGATCATTTATTTTTCTTCTTTTATTTACACAGGTGAACGGAAAATCCAATATTTTTAAAACTGTATCGTAGTTGTAATCACAAAATTCCCAACTAATAGTAAAATTATCAACTAATCAGAATGCTTGATTATTAGACCATGGTATTTGGTTCGTCAAATACATCATTATTGTATATTTTTTGTTTGTAATGTTTTTTCTTAACACAACAAAGATTATTTTTCCCATGAATTGGCCCAACCAAACTTCCTATCGAACACACTTATGTGATACACAGTCACAATTAGCCCAACCGAACTTCCCATCGAACATGCCAATGCGATATACATGCGTGATATTTCAAACTTCCCATCGGGCTCGGATTGTTTTGCCATCCCCTAATAATGTTAGGATCTATAAAAAATGAAAATTGCCATTAAAGCTCTAATGTTATCATTCAAAGTAAATTGAGAAAAATTTGTAATTTATTTTTAAAATTTCAAGTGAAATCAACAATACTTCAAATTTATATTCAAATGATGACATAGGAATGCATGACTGTGAGCACCAATTATAATCTAAGTTGTCAAAGGTGCGCGCCAGGGGCGCGGTGCTCAAGGTCAGCTCAACGCACCATATAAGTAGTTAACTGAAAGACACTGTTTCTAGCTCTTATGAGTGTGCTTATGCGCCTTGACAAGATAGATTAGAATATAAATCTTTCACACACATCACTATCAAATGTCAATAAGCTAGGATTTGCTTCCCTCTCCTTATTGTAAACCATGCGGGTAAAACGAAAATGACAATTGGAAGCGAATATCACATTATAATCGTAGAAGAAAATAAGTGTACTTTAGAGAATTTAACATAAACTAAAATATGTATGTACATGGAAATGGGTTGATGAGCTGTGATGTCTCCAAAACAAAACAGATTTGATCCTAAAAAATAAACAATTCAATTGAATGATAAACATGAAACCACAATTTACAAAAATTGAAATAAAAAGAATGTAAAAGAAAACACGTACAAAATAATGAAAAAAAATATATATAAGAACTAACAAAAAGCTTAAAAAATAAATAAATAAATAAATATACATAAAGAATATACAAGATTACAAGTGTTGGCTGAACAACATGATAATCGATAGTGCAAGACTATACGTGTTGAACAATATCATTCGATGACTGCTTCCAAGAGAAATAAAGAAAATGGTGTGATAAGGCAATGGTATGAGGGGTTTTAGAGATTAAATTGAGGGATGTTGATTTTAATTCATCATTGAAAATGAGAAAAGGAAAAGGTGAGGCATTGAATCTCAAATTGAATTCATTAAAGATGAGAAAATCAAAAGGTGAAGCGAATAATAATAGAGATGACTTGCATTAGTCATTTGTACAATTGTAATCAAATGTTGCACATAGGTGCATAAAGGGAAGGATTTGGTAAAAAGATAGTTGTTAATTACCTTGTGACCTTTTGTATGTCATCTTAAAATTGACATGAAGTGACTATTTTAGCCATCTCTCCTCATTTATAATGTAGTATAGATTGTTTGATAATTTGGGAAATTGGTTAAATATTTTTAACTCTTATTTTACGTTAATCGAAAATTTTACTTTTCCTTTTCAATCTTATGGATCAATCACCGACATTTAATTTTTTCTATACACTAACAATAAGACCCGCGCGCGTTATGGCGTGTGTACTTTGCATATCTCGAATGAATTAGTGAAAACGTTATGTGATGCTTCACCTATGTAAAAACACATGTTTCGACATATCCGATATAAGTTAGTGTTACATATATAAACATTACGACTATATCAAAAAATAAAATAAATCGAATTTATGGCGTATAAAAGAAACGGAATCGAACCAGCTTGGTTCATTTAATAGGTTTGACCTAACCACTACACCACCTTTACCTTTGCACAAAGACATAGCGGCGTCAAAACGTACAATTATTATCACGTTAAAATGTAGACCAACTGAAAACATGCAGTAAGAAACTTATTATATTTGACCTGACTCATTTCCGGAAAAAAAATTTACGTCGAAACGTAAATTTATACCGTTCATGTCAAAACATAAATTGGGTTATTTATAACCTAAATTTTAGTGGGAATTCAAGGGTGAGGATGCCTCACCAAGTGACATGTGTCCTCACCCCAATCATTTTATTATATATATACATATTACTAGATTATCTCCCGGGTGCTTCCTGGGATAGACAACTCTAATATGAAGTGACAAAATGTGTGTACCGTAAAAGGAATATGTTGTTTTTTCATGATTTTTTTTTAAAAGGATCAACAATCGATAACTTATAAAACATACTTCTAATTCTACATCTGCACATCTTGCTCGAGTGAAGTCTCTTTAAAACTTTGTCACTTCTTAAGATATTCAAAAGTTGTGATGTGAACCTAGAAAAACACAACCAAATTAGTATCAATTGATACGTCATGATGATGATTGATTTAAGAGGCGTGCATGGTGGGGTAATTAATTATCATTTATTAGCTAAGATTTATCAGGTGTTTAAAAATAATGGCCACATCTAACCGGTTTAGCAACCTTTATAATCAATGTTCCTAGCACCATCAATCAAAATACAAAAAAAAGATAGATTCTTCCCAAACTAACTACATCTGTGAATATATATGTAGTTAGCGGGTTCATATATGTAATAGTAGGTTCAAAAGCATATATACTATTTTAACATGAGTAATGATTTGTCTAGACATGATTAATTCCTTACCTAACCGCATTGAGTTTTTTTTTTCTGCATAAACAAAAACTCACTTAAAAAAAAGCCATTTTTTCGTTTTTTGTATAGAACTATGGTGCTCGTTGGAAAGATAATAAAACGCTCGCTAACTTGGTGTAATTTTTTTTTTTATAAAAACGTCGTATATAAAAGTTACGAATGTTTAAAATTTTGGGAGGGGGGATATGAAAAAGATAAAGATAAAAATATTAATATTAATTAACATATTTGAAATTTTAAAATAATAATTAATAGTTATATTATTATAATTTTGAAGGGAAATCAAGAGGTGTGAAGCCTCACATAATGACATGTGGCATACCCGTTTTTGTTTATTGTATATATAGATATAGATATAGGTAATAGGTTATTTAATGAAATTAGGAGCGAGACAATCAAATTTTAAAAAAAAACACTATTTTGATAAATACTAATTTTTTGTCCACCAACATCTGTTTTTTTTTTTTTTAAACTTGTGATGCATGCCCCTCCACCCTAATTGAGCAAAACAAAGCATGTCATTACTAACACTCTAACTCCGTTAGGCTGGGGGTGTGCGGTAACACCCCTAGCCACCTTAGCCTATTAGCGCCCCCACATCACAACGACATCGCCAAAACGGGTCGACATTATTGTCGGTGTCAAGCCGTTAACGGACGTTTAAGAATATGAACGTGTGGGTCACCCAATCCAAGCGGCTGGAAGCGAGTGATCTTCTTCTCCACATCTAAGAACCCTAAAACCTAGCCCGTATAAATTCATAAAACTCATGTTCAATGCTATCAGTTAACCCTGGAGACCATATGGCTTTTGTTCGAAAAAGAGACGAGTAGAATGGTATAATTATTACCTTGATGGTGCTCGATGCACATCTAAGGAGTTGGTCAGAAGAGTTTTTGGTCGGAGGACCTTGGTCGAATGATGCATGTAGCATAGAAACCCATTTGGGTTTAAGGTGTAATATGTTTTTAACTTTGTATTGTTTATAAAATAAAAAAAATAAAAATAAATGATTATAGGGTTTTATTCCGTAACACCTTACTTTAAAGAGAGGTGTTTTAAAGCCTCTCATTGTCTAAGAGACTTATGCTCTGTTTCAGAGTTTCATTTAAGGGGGGAAGAGAAAGGAATCTATCCTTATCTTACCCCTCTTCCTTTCTCTCGTGTTCCTTCCGAATTGGAAAGACATGATTTATGTCTAAAACCCCACTATTTTCCCTCCTTTTCCCTTCCTTTCTCTTTATACAAAAACTCTGGAACACACTTTTTCCTTCATTCCTTCCAATTCCTTTCTCTTCCCCTGTTAAATGAAACTCTGAAGTAAAACATAACACTTTAAACCTATGAGGTTTTAAATCACATCATTCATTCCTTCCGATTCCTTTCTCTTCCCCTGTTAAATGAAACTCTGAAGTAAAACATAACACTTTAAACCTATGATGTTTTAAATCACATCCCATAACCTTAAAGTGTGGTACTACCATTAGTGACACTGTAAAATTGTTTCAAACCAAATCATAGTATGAGGTTAATTTTGTAAAATTATTATTATTATTAGACTATCTACAATGGTAAGGGTGCCCTTAGCCGCCCTTAGCTGCCTAGTCAGCTGCCACATTATATCCTTACAAATCCTTAAAAACCTTAATTTTATCTCCAACCATACAAACATCTTAATATATCCTTACATTTTCCATATCATTACCCCATTTTTTCTTTAAAATTTAATCATTTGAATAAGTTCTATACAAAAGAGACACTTGAAAACAAATATAATAAAGTTAAATTAAATTAAATTTGGCACAAAAACCAAAGAACATAAGCCCTTGCAGTCGGGCATCTCTAATTTTTTGGAAGCAATTTAGTGGGCCCTAAACTAAGGATGCCCTCCACCTCATCTTGGATAGCACAAGTATGAGGGTGTTTGGGATTGAGTTTTCAAAACAACTTATTGACTTATTGGCTTTTCCAAAAAGCCAATAAGTCAATAAGGTGTTTGTGTAACCCAAAAACACTTTCTGTTTTGACTTTTGGCTTTTAAGGGTGGAAAAACTGTTTTTGAGGTAGAAATCCTCGCTTTTGGCTTTTGACTTTTAGCTTTTGGAAAAAAAATTACAAAACTGTCACCCATACAACCAGTATTCACAATAAGTTAAGCGAAACACTTAAAAAAATAAAAATCTAGTGACTTTTTGACGTTTCTCATCCCAAAAGCTAATCCAAACACTTTTTTCAAAACTCATTTTCAAAAAGTTATAAACCAATAAGCACTTCTGACCAAAAGCATTTTTGCATTTCCAAACTCAATCCCAAACACCCTCTATGGATACATTAAAGTTAGTCTTATATCCCTTTTGCTCTATTTCTCTCGTACGTGTGTACATATAGAGAGAGAGTAAGCGAGACACGTGTACTTATCCAAAAATAAATAAAGTCAAGAAGTGTTATTATTGAAGGGTGATGTTATTTACACCGGAGGTGTTTTTAGGGTTTTAGACATCTCTACTGCTCGTAGAGCCTCTACGAGCAGTAGAGGTGTCAGAGCATTGGAAACCACAAAACTCTACTACTGGTAGAGGCCTCTACGAGCAGTAGAGCTTTGTTGCCCTAAAAACCTAACCCTACTACAGCTCGTAGAGGCCTCTACGAGCTGTAGAGATGGAGGCCCACAGAACATTCAATGTTCAGAGTGTGTACCGGTGTGTCAGTCAGCTCTACGACTCGTAGAGACCTCTACGAGCAGTAGAGATGAATTTGAACCCTATACGACCAGTAGAGGCCTCTGCGAGTGGTATAGGGTTAGAAAGTACAACGTATCTGAGTATCAGACTGACATTTCAGTGAAATCACCCCTCTGCAGCCAGTAGAGACCTCTACGAGCTGCAGAGGTCTGGTTGTTGTGAGCATTTGTATGCATGCTCTACGACCAGTAGAGACCTCTACGACTGGTAGAGTTTTCTTTTAGCACTTTAAACCATCAACCATGCACGATTTTCAGTCCAAACCTCAAAATTTCAATTTTTTTTCTCCGACGGTTCCGGAATTTCTCCGGCGAAAATACCATCCGGCCAACCAGTTCGTAACACAATGTCTTCGGGTGAATGGTTTGATGTATGTTGCGTCCTGGAAAGCGATAGTGAGCATGGTGAGCCAGAGGTTATATCCGGGAAAACAGCTCTACCGGATTTGAATGAACAACCACAGCTACCCGATTTAAACAGGGAGTATGTAGAAGAACCGGAGTCATAATTTAAATTAATAATAATAATAAAAAATTATTTTTGTAATATTTGTTCATCATGCCATCCAAAACGAAGGAAAACAATTCAAGTGAAAACTCTACTGCTCGTAGAGGCCTCTACAAGCAGTAGAGGTGTCATTAAATGATTACCAATGATTGGCAATCATGGACCACATCTCTACAGCTCGTAGAGGCCTCTACAAGCTGTAGACAGGTGCAAATAAGTTTGAAGGAGGTGCAAATAAGAGATGCCTTATTGAATGACAATGAAATAACAATCATGTAAAGTCGATCCCATATGTTCCTGCTAAAAGTAATTTAACCTTTCTTTTTCGCAATAAGCCATTAGGGAGAGAAGGACGCTTCAATAAAATATCTTGATTTTTACTAATCTTGCATTATCTCATACTTCACTGAAATAGAATTTTGGAGATAACAATTCACTGATTCTTTTGTTTCTTTTTTATTTAAATATATTAAAAGTAATGATTTATTTTATCATAACAGTAACATTACCGTAGCCCAACGGTTAGAATTAAACCCCAATATTTTACCCTATAAAACCCTATAATTTCTAATACTAAAGGCAAAATCATATTTTAATCATCCCGTGAAATAGCTTGTAGGAATGAAGAGGAGGAGATTGCCTTAGTCATGGCGTACAAAGATGTCAAAAACCACCGCCGACGTTTAAGAGGAATTCGTTTTGGCACAACGTGTTCGTGGAATTCAACCGACTGTACAAAGGACCGCACCATTGATTCAGTCGCACGTAAGTGGACAGATCTCAACAACAAGTGTGAGCGATGAAACACCCTTTTTGTAGCCACGATGGCGGAGCACCACAATCTTGTCGAGTATATGGCAATCAAACTCATACGAGTCAACTATGCGGCTACGTATGACAGCATTTTTCGAACATGTTTTCAACATAAAGATTTTTGTCGATCTTGTGGTTTGCTCAAAAAATCTATTTTAGTCCAAAAGATTTTTTTTTGTCTTTTTTAATCCAATAGTTTAGGTTTGGTATCTATTTTGGTCCATTCCACTAACTCATCCATTTTCTTTGTCCTTTTTAATCCAATAGTTTAGGTTTGGTATCTATTTTGGTTCATTCCTCTAACCTCATCCATTTTCTTTGTTAATTTCTTAAGAAAAGACCAAAATGCCCTTATAATTAAAAAAATAATATATAAAAACCCTAAATTCTATTCTACAACATTAATAGATAAACCTGATTATATTAAACTTAATCATATTTTATGGTTATCTCGAAAAAAGAAACCGGGTGGATATTTCACATCTTCTGTCACTCTCACCTCCTTAAAATTCCCGACCGATTTTGAACTCATTAACTTAAATGGAAAACCACAAACGATGTGACGGTTTTGAACTCATAGAAATTTATGTGCTTTTTTATAATGCGCTAGTAAATTATTGATATTTCAAATTTTCCACCTCTATTAATTTTTCCATTAATCACCTCAAATTTTCTAGTTGTTAATCCATCACACAAACTGAAATACAGAAAAACAAATACTAAACATGCGTTTCTTTGCCGATTAATTTGTCGTTCTTGATTTAGACATCTAGTATTCTTCATGTATACGTAAACAAGGGGATCCATAGTTGACAAAAAAATAAACAAATTTGACCCAGAGAACTTTAATGGCAACTACTAATTCGCAGTATAAGCTAACAAACATCAATAATCTCCATCATTAAGTACAGTTATATAAATACAAAAATCGGTCAGAATTTTAGGAGGTGAGAGTGACAGGAGATGTGAAATACTCACCCGGTTTCTTCTTCCGAGATAATCATAAAATATGATTAAGTTTAATATAATCGGTTTATATATTAATGTTGTAGAATATAATTTAGGGTTTTTATATATTAATTTTTTTAATTATAAGGGTATTCTGGTCTTTTCTTAAGAAATTAACAAAGAAAATGGATGAGTTTAGTGAAATGGACCAAAATAGATACCAAACCTAAACTATTGGATTAAAAAGGACAAAGAAAATGGATGAGTTAGTGGAATGGACCAAAATAGATACCAAACTTAAACTATTGAATTAAAAAGACAAAAAAAATCTTTGGACTGAAATAGATTTTTAAGCAAACCACAAGGACTGAAAAGAAACTTAACTCTAATTTTTAAATTCTAGTTTAACTATTTAAATTTTAATTGAAATTAATACATAGCTAAAATGAAAAGCAATACATAACTAAAAATATAACTAATACAACGCACGATTACATAAATCAATAAGCAAAAAGGGAATCGGGTGACAAATAGTCACGATCACTATCATGAGTGTCCAACCTCTCGTATCAATATCCTTCACTTTCAGTGCCAGACAAAACATTTCCTCTTCCTCATCCGAATGCATTAGTATTCGGCCTGGGAACAGTTTCGTAACCTTCAGTCCAACTTGAAATATTTGTAACTGTAGGAGTTTTTTGCACTGTAGAAGTGTTACGCATTGACACTGTAACAGCATCTCCAATCCGTATAGCACCTAGTTGTAGTAGAGCCTTAGTGTAACCATATACATAATGCAACTCTTTCGTCGACGAATCTCCAGGATGTTGTGGCTATAAATTTCAAATGTTGGAGGGTTTGTAGTCATGGTTTTTGTTATTGGTGGGTTTGTAGTCGGTGAGTTGTTTGTAGACTGACAGTTTGCACGGGATGATCGAAGACGATATGTAAGCGGAAAATCACCACCACCCATTTGATAAAATGTGGAGATTTTAAATGAAATGGTAAGAAATTGTTTAAATTTGATGTGGTGATGTGAAATAGATGGTAAATGGTATATATATAGAGTGAAATAAGTAAAAAGAAATGGTATATTTATTTTAGAAACTAACCATTCGAGGAGGGGGGGGGTGGGGGATTAAACTTCAATCGTTACACTGAACCATTGGCTACAACCAGCATTTTATCCACGGGCTCCCTATCCGTGCCCACGGTGACGGTGTTACCGTGTGAGTTGTGAGGTACCCATAACCATTACGGGTGACGCCCCTCCCTTACTTAGAAACAATAACACCAAACGAAAAACATATTGACCCCTAGACACGTTGCATGGACCTACGCAAAGCTATATATCCATGATTCATTTGTATAAAAATAGACGATTCGTTTACTAACCTTAAAAAAATCTATAACTACTAAGATAGCGTTTGGTATGATGAAATCGAAGGGGGAATGGAATGGACCATTACGAGGTAATAAAAAATAAGTGTATCCCTACTTTTTTCTCCTTATCTTTTCTCTCTCATTTGAGTTTTTAAATGGCTTTAAGTTGGGTCATCATAAAAATTTAAGAATTATAATTTCAAATATTTGTTTCCATACTTAACTTTATTTAATTAAATCACACTAACAAAGTCAACAAAAACTTAAATTATAAATTAATTTAACACCATTACATCCATTTAAGATTATTTAAAGTTCAATATATTGTTGTTAAAATCGATTGATTTCAAATGAATATGATCAACATAAAATATTACTGATAAGCTAAATTTAATTTATTTAATCTTTAAATAAAATAAATATTGTAACACTCAATTGAAAATTTTTAAAGAAATTCAATTTTCCCCCTAATTTATGCACTTGGCATTTTTATTTATAAATAACCACATTTTGATTTCTAACAAATGTTTGAACATGATACCTTTAAAATTCATCATCATCTTCTACATTCACATAGGACAACGTATAATTGCTTCACATTAAATTAAACCATTTTAGCAGTTTATTTTTCTTTTTGTTTACATCCAGGAAAATATTTAATTATTTATTCATTTTTACGAGTTACAATTAAGTTAATAACTATGTTAGTATAGTTTTTTTTTCCTTTTTCCACTATTTTAATTTATTTATTTGTTATTATGTTTTAGCAAATTGTTTCATATCGTTTGTTTTTATACTAAAACAATATAACCTTATAATAATTTTTGTTCAAACCTTCATTTTGTTTTGTTATTTTATATGTTGACAGATTGTTGTCTTTGTGTAAAATGCAACATAATGATAGTTTGTATTTCCACTTTGTCATCTTTCAAATTGTGTATTACTTTTTTGATATTATGTCTTTAGAGGATGAACAATAAACATTTAAAATACTAATAAGTCATTACTAGAATCACAAGCGTATGAAACAATATAATCGGTCAAAGTTTAATTTGTACAAAACATACTGTTAGAAACTATTTCAACAATTACTTTGAGCTGGGACATAAACATTTTTTTACCCCATTCAGGCATCACATTTTATTTTTCATAATCAAATTGCAGTACGATGAATGTTTACAATTTTCATCGCATAATCATTGAAGTCCCTTTATGAATTTATTTTGCAATTTAACTATTTTTGTCAGATTTAGTAGGATTTGCTTAAGTGATCAAAGAGTCGGTTTTATCTTCACATAAACTTCCTACGATTATTGTCAATTAAAATTGTAAGATGTTAATATTTTTTTTCATTTTATTTATAAAGAAATAAATTAAAATATTAAAATATGTCACAGTTAATAGATCAAGATATACTCACTTTTTATTATTGTTACATTTTTTATGTGGGATGTACCTTATAACTAGATTATCCAAAACATGATACATCTCTTTCCTGAATTAGATAGATGATCTGATGAACTTTGAAGTAACTATTGGGGCTGATGATTATTACTATTTGTTAGTACATTTTTTTCTGTTTTCTTTATTGTTTATTATGTCTTAATTGTGCTGTGTTTTCTGTTCCTTCAAAATTTTCTGAATCATCTTTCCTATTCTGGCAAAGTTTTTTAGCATTGTGCGAAAAGTCGACTTTCTACTTAATCTTTATACTGTGTTGCATCTGATAATGAAGAAAAACGACAATTTATTTGACAAGAAGCGGGCATGTTTAAACTTCTATATGGTACAACAAGAGTCGGGTATGTTTAAATTTTTGTTTAACATATGATTCGTATAACATGTATGTTTCCTTTGTTTCTTTCACCTTTCAGGCATGTATTGCAAAGTATTGCTTCTTCTTACGAACCTTAGACAACAAGAGATTGGGGGGGGGGGGGTTAAGGCTGATCTATATAAGACCAGTAAGACTCATGGAGGGGGAGGACACTTGATAGTATAGAAGAGGACTCAGGGGACTAAGAAGGACTTAAGAAGACACCGGACTTATTTTACAAGACTCTATATGACTCAAGAGACTAGAGAGATAAGTATAGAAAAGGATTTTATTTCTTTCCAAGGATGATCTACAAATGAGGGGAAGCCTTTCCTTTTATAGGCCAAGGAAGGTGGATATTACATCATCCATGACATCACACACCATTAAGACATAAAAGAAAATATCTAGTCATGACATAACCATGACATAAGTGCTTACATCACTTTAAGAGTGATTAAAGCCTACTTTATTCTTAAGCACATCATTAGCACACTAGCACACATAATAATATTATTAAACATAACGGAGCTTCCTTGGTTTCTTCTTTTACTTCCAGCGAGAATTGGGTGAGACGGGTCATCTTCGTATGGATCGAAATGTGGGCTGTCATAGTCTTCCAAATGATTTTCAAGGTATTCATTTGTAGCTTCTTCCCATATTTTTACTTGGGGATGGTCTCCTGGCCAAAGCATCGATCCATACACTATGTGTTGTGGGATAGTTTCCGGAGAGTATCCATTTGCGAGAGTCAAACACCTACGGATCTCTTTCCATTCCTCTGAGTGAGTTCTCATGTAGGAGGTTCTTGATGGTTTTCCTGTGTACCAGCCATGAGTGAAGCAGTAAGGAGCATGGAAAACAAATTACGGTCCTTTGGGGATTGTTGGGGGTATGTGGCAGCCTGGCCTTCGAAAGATAACAAGACAGTATTTTTTATGGGCGGATGCTATCTGTCCTGTCCACTGGTGAAGCGGTAAGAACCATTGGAGTAGGGTGAGAGTATTTCTTCTTTCTTTGGGGAGCTCTCCAAATTCGCAGTCAATCAGGTACCGGAGGAGTTTTGATCCGTTGAAGGTCATGGCAATGCTGTAAGACTCGAAAAGGTACTAGAAAAAGCATAGCGCTTCTTTTGGTAGGTTGTACAGGTCATTTATGTGGAAGATATTGAGGAATGGGTAATCAGGGTGGATTGCAAGACCTTTCATGAACAGCCCATGGTTTTTATGGGTTATAGTGAGGAATGTTTTGTAATTTAAGTGAGCCTTTTTTTTTTAATGTTCGATCTGCAATTTCTTCTATGATTTCTTCTGGGACTCCTTTGTCTTTGAAATCGTGATAGAGTGAGGCTTCTTTTGTGTTGCTTGATGAGGCGTTTTCCATCATAAAGATTGCAGGGATGATGTGTGGGTGGTGGATGTGGTGATGCTGGACCATTTGGGCATCGTTGCTTTTATAGGCCTTTGGTCTGGACAAAAAATCTGCAAAGATATTCTCTCTTCCTTTTATGTGCTTAACAGTGAATTTCCACTGTGAGAACCAGTTTGCCCAACATTGTGATACCCCGTAATTTCAGGTTAACACTCTAACTAGACTCTAGTTACTTGTACATACTTTTCATGCATTCTAATTAACTAAGGTTAGTAAGGATGAGTATACGTTGCACAGTTATAGGTTAATAACTGCATGAAATGGTAATTCGGAGAATTACCGGACTACGTACACAAGTAGGTAACCCAGAACATTGGTGACTTGGGGAAAATATGATTATTACAAACTTGCATGTTGATGTTATGTGACTATGTGATTATGTGAACTTATGTGATCATACGTGAACGGATCGGTAACCGGGACGGGACGGACCGGGATCCAGAAATAATTGACGAACGTTTATGTGTCTTTTTGAATATTAATGTTTGGAAATTTGATATCATAAAGTGGTTAGGGTTATAGAAGAAACAAAATAAAAATCTTAATTTTTGGACTCCCGCGGAGCGCGGGAGGAAAGGAAATTCCTCCGCGGTCCGCGAGAGGTTTGATTAATCTGAAAGATTCTGGAAACGCGCCGCGGAGCGCGGAGGGATTCACCATACCCCCCCGCGGTCCGCGACAGAGTGCAATACGTGGAAAACAAGCTTTAGCTCTTTAAAAACGATTTTAAACACCCTACTTCTCATAAACACAACCCTAATCGTCTCTAGCAGCCACCCATACGAAAAATACACTCCATAACCTCTGCCATAACCATAATCAAACAAGTTTTGAAGCTTTACTTGAGTTTTAATCACCCGAATGAAGAGCTTTAGGTATATTGTTAAACCTTTTGTGTTTTATCTTCTTATTTATGTTATAAAGCACCATAAACAAGTTGTCCAAGATCTGAAACAAACTTACAAAGATTAAAACATGATTTTTATAAAGGTTTAATGGGTCAAACATGATTGTATGCGATTGTTATTTGGTATATTACATGATATTGCATGTTTTAGATGTCTTAGACTTCCAGGGTTTATGAATAATAATGTTTATGATGTATCATTAGGGTTTTGATCAGATTTGGGTCTTATAATGTGGTATGATGTTTATTGGGTGTTATTGATTGATAATATGCAACTAGGGTTTGTTATAGTTGATGATATTTCAGGATTAGAATCTGGGCAGAATCTGAATGTCGACTTGTAGGGTCTGTTACGTGGCTTGAATATAATTGTTTTGATCGATTCTTTGTATGAATGTATTGTACATGGTCTTAGCTTTTTAGAATGGGCAAAATCATCTGATTTGGATGTCGTTTGATATGTTTTTGGAATTTTATTTGATTAGAGGTCGAATCAGATTTTCAGAGTTGTAAATTGGGTCAACTTTAAACGGTCATAACTAGAGATTTACAAAGAATTAAGTTATGAAAATTTTACAGTAGGTCAATATTGGAAAAAAACTCGGCTTTTCCAAGTGGATTCATCCCGTTTGGATGAATACACAATATTTGGGAATTTTTCTACTAAACTGACCTGTTGTGGAAATTTTCTGGACATAGCTGTGTTGTACGAATTTTTTATAATTTTTGTGTTTGGTTTTAAGACAAATAAAAATAGGGGTTTACAACTGAATCCCATGAACACTCAGTAAAAAAAATTGGGTTTTTAACTCATTCGTTAAGTGGGTTAAATGATGCGTCTTTCACAGTGCACAATCTGCCCTGAAAACGCAGATTGTGTACGGAGTCTTTATGTGACTATTTGGAGTCTTATATGGTATGTAATTGACATGAACATTTGTGGACACTTGTGTATGATGTATTTAAGATACTAGACTGATAATAATCACCATGATCACCAACGGGTTACGTGGGACCTACTTGTGCATATAGAGTCATTAGGTGTCACTGCATTGTTTTGAACATGTAAACGTCTTGGACAAACGAGTTATATGGTGTGATAATGTTACACATATACTCATTTAGTGACACATGTATTAGGGAGTCGGTAGCACACCCTACTTTGGAGTTTGGATTTATTTGCTTGCAACCTAAGGTGAGTTTCACTACTCTTTTCTCAAAAGCATGCGTCTCGGGTTGAGACAACTTACTTAACGTTTCTAGTCCGGTTTGGGACCACTTTTCACATCCCGTGTTTTGGGGTGCATGGTTCACGGGGTGAATCTACTTTTACTAATTCATGCTATATGTCCTTGATGAACTAAACCAACCCTATCATTTAAGTCCTTCAAAATACCGAATCAATTGCCGGTTGGGCAAGCGGGTTACTAGTTGATAGCGCTATTAGGTCTAACAAACCTCACATCGTGTTGGGAGCATGGGTGTGACTAATAACTTCAAACATATGTCATTGTTGATGGGCCATGACGCAAGGCACTATTCTCCCGGTTATGGGAACTTGTTCATTAGTAGTTCGGTATTCGCCGGTTTTAGTTATCATGAGTGGGCTAGCTCCCCTGGCATATGAATTAGTTGTTTACTTGTGGCCAAGGAGGCCGACGTTCTTACTTGTTGTTATGTGGTCTGGGAGACCGACGCTTTTATTTGGTTACATGGTTTGGGAAACCTACGCTTGTACTTACTCACCTACTTTACTTAGTGAACTCACCAACATTGTTTGTTGACCCACATTTACATGCTTTTGCAGGTAGTTAGCTTCCGGTGTCACAATTAGGAAGCACTGCACGTTTCATTGCATTGGGTCTTGGGCATACACCTAATTTACATATTATGCTTTTACCTTTATTTTTTTATGGCATTAATTTTGGGCGCGTTGTTTTGCGCATGGTTTCTAAAAGGTTTAATTTGGTTTACGCTTCCGCAGCTTAACTAAACTTGGTTTTTGAAAACGAACTAAATGGTTTGGGCATTTAGAGTTCGTTCATATGACATATGGCTATGGGATCCTGGTATGTCATACGCCTCGCGGTAAAACTCCGCAGTGGAAATTTGAGGGTGTGACAAACATAATAATCGAGATTCTGGGAGCATCTTTCTTTTGAATTGTAACATCTTTGGAAAGATGACATGTCCATTTCTATCAGAAAATCATATCCAATTAAGTGAAATTGGAATTTCTCTATCCCTCTTTTTACAGCTAGGATCTCTTTGTAGGTAGAGTGGTAGTGCTTTTCTGATTCTTTGAACGTGCCACTTTTGTATCCACAAACTGATCTGGTTCCTTTGTCATCTTCTGCAAGTAGGACTGCTGCCCAGTGCTCATCACTTGCGTCTGTCTGAAGGATTCTTTTGTCTTTTGGTGCAGGAATCTTTAATGGTGGCATACTCACTTTTAATAGATCAAGATATACTCACTTTTATTATTGTTACTTTTTTTATGTGGGATGTACCTTATAACTAGATTATCCAAAACATGATACATCTCTTTCCTGAATTAGATAGATGATCTGATGAACTTTGAAGTAACTATTGGGGCTGATGATTATTACTATTTGTTAGTACATTTTTTTCTGTTTTCTTTATTGTTATTATGTCTTAATTGTGTTGTGTTTTCTGTTCTTTCAAAATATTCTAAATCATTTTTCCTATTCTGGCAAAGTTTATTAGCATTGTGCAAAAGTCAACTTTCTACTTAATCTTTATATTGTGTTGCATCTGATAATGAAGAAAAACGACAATTTATTTGACAAGAAGCGGGCATCTTTAAACTTCGATATGGTACAACAAGAGTCGGGTATGTTTAAATTTTTGTTTAACATATGATTCGTATAACATGTATGTTTCCTTTGTTTCTTTTCACCTTTCAGACATGTATTGCAAAGTATTGCTTCTTCTTACGAACCTTAGATAACAAGAGATTGGGGGGGGGGGTTAAGGCTGATCTATATAAGACCAGTAAGACTCATGGAGGGGGAGGACACTTGATAGTATAGAAGAGGACTCAGGGGACTAAGAAGGACTTAAGAAGACACCGGACTTATTTTACAAGACTCTATATGACTCAAGAGACTAGAGAGAGAAGTATAGAAAAGGATTTTATTTCTTTCCCAGGATGATCTACAAATGAGGGGAAGCCTTCCTTTTATAGGCCAAGGAAGGTGGATATTACATCATCCATGACATCACACACCATTAAGACATAAAAGAAAATATCTAGTCATGACATAACCATGACATAAGTGCTTACATCACTTTATGAGTGATTAAAGCCTACTTTATTCTTAAGCACACCATTAGCACACTAGCACACATAATAATATTATTAAACATAACGGAGCTTCCTTGGTTTCTTCTTTACTTCCAGCGAGTTGTTCACTGAGTTTATCATCTGCTAAGAAATGGTTTAGTGGTTGGTAGTTAATCACTAATCTTAGCTTTCCCGAGTTTGTTCACTGAGTTTGTTGACATAGAACGCTTCACATGCCCATTGGGAGGTTGTTGATTCAATGAGATTTTGTGACAGTAACTCGGTAAGTTCCTGTATGGCCAGTTGGGTGTGTTCAGGATTCATGCCTGGGTGACTGGCTTTTGTAGGATTGATATCTTCATTTTGTTTGAAAGGCAGTGATACGAAAAAATCCGGGTTTAGCCACAAAGGGGATTGATGTTTTGTGAGGAATTCAGTATGGCTAGAGGCACAGGAGGTTTGGATAATTTTGGCTTTTATGGTTTCAATGGGGAAGGGTGAGATCATGTAAAGACGTCTGTCTGGACTCCATGGATTGACAAATTTTTTGTATCTCAGGCCTTCTTGTCCTTATCGTAAATCTCTTAATCGATATAGAATATCAAAGCCAATGAGGAGATCTTTGCATGAGTGTCTGATCCTAAGAATCTATGCTTGACAGTGCAAGTTGGGAAGATTCTCAAGTGTATTGGAATGCTAATCTTGTCAATCATGAAGTGTTCGCCGTTTGCAGCAATAAAATGCTGACGGTGGGGTTTCCAATATTCTGTTGGAAGAATAGCTGGATTTAGAAGACTTGCGGCAGATCCAGTGTCAAAAAAGGCTATGACCGGGATAGGTTTAGCATATGTGCTGGTGAGAAGATGGACCTTTGCAAGGGGCGTTGGTACTTTTGTCTTTTGTGCGAGTGGTTTCACCATGTTGATACACTTGGGGCTTGGTGTTTTGTTCTTTTCATCAGGAGTTTTTATTTTAAGCTTTCTCTTGCATACAAAGCGGGGCTTAGTATGCCTTGTTGATTTGGCGACTTTAGCCATTCTTCCTTCGTCTTTGTTGTCACTACGTTTCCTTTTGGTGGAGGTTACAATAATCGGAAGTTTGTTGCCCGGGGGTTGTTGACTTATTTTTTTCAGGAAGAAGGATATGGGGTTTTCTTGTTGTATGGGTATATCTTCTGGAGGTTTGGACGAGGCTATCATCATGCTGTCATCATAAGTTTGTTCTTCTTTGGATTTGCTTGTTGTTGGCTTCTGGTTGGTGTTTCCTGAGGAGTTGCTTCCAGAAGGGGAGGGTTGTTTTGTTCTTGTCTTGGTTTGTCCTCTTGACCATAGATTCATTGACGGGGAGGAGGATTGTGGGAAAGTTGTCATGGGCAATGGTTGAGGATCAAAGGTTGTTCTGTCGAAAGGTGTGGAGGGTAATCTCCATGGGTCGTCTTCGAGTGTTGAAAGCCTTTGCTGTTTATGTTGCCTTTCGAGATCCGTGAGCTGAGCTTTGAGGAACTTCATTTCAGCTTCTTTTTCTACCAGGCCTCTGGGGCTTTGTGAGAAAGGAGCATTCTGGACTATTTGAAGGAGAACATTATGGAGTTCAAGAATTTTCATTCTGACTTCATGAATGATGTCTTCAAGACCACGAACTTTATTAACCAAGGTTTCTTGGTTTTTTGTAATAACATCTTGCTGTGCTATGATGGTTTTGAGGGCACTATTTTGAGCAACAGCATTCTCACTTTGCCAGTTTAGTGTAGCTTCAATAGGGTTGGTTTGGGTTACAGGACCATTAGGACCCATAACTGTTGGGTTTTGGATTTTCCAGCTATGTTTTGTCTTTTGTTGGCCTCTTTCAAAAGTGGTTAACGGAGGGAACTCCGTCTGGTGTTCTGACGACGATGGATCTGGGGTGATGGCAAAGCATTCACTGAATTGAGGGGGTAGGTGTTTTGGTGTTGGTGGTTTGTGGGATGTTGGTTCAGGCTTTGGGGTTGAGTCACCATACAGGACATAGTAGTCGAACTTTCCTGATGGTTCTCCGAGAAGACCGACGTTTGGGTCTCCAGCTTCATATCTTTTCTTTAACGACCTTTGGGAACCTTTTCTCTTTCTTTTCGGAATGTCTTCATCGTATTCTACCCGATCTGCTTCATCTAGACATTGTTGGCAGTAACAAATGTCGTACGGGCAGTGTTGGTCTGCAGGGATTTCGACCGGTTGGATCATGTGGATCGCAGGAAAAACATCTCTACGATCTTGTTTTGCAAACTTGACCTCAACTAGGCCATCATGATGACGGACAAAGTCAGGGGCAGCTGTTGTCTGGACCGGTGCTTGGTGAAGCTGTTCGTAATTTGTTATCCATTTTTCTGGGAGGAGCTTTGTGAGCTCTTCTCTGGACAACTGTTTGGGAACATATGTGCAGGTAGGTGTAGACTTTGAATCGATCTCTATGAACAGTGCGTCACCGGAGTTATCTTTTCCAGGGACCATGATGTCCAAAGAGTGATTTTGGACTCTGTATGCCATCTGATAGTGAAAGGTAGCCTGAAAGGTGTTTACTTGTGGCGTACCACCGATTTGGATCTGGGCTTTCAGGGCTGTTAACAAGGATGGATCGTTCAGGGGCATGTTGAAGTTGGGGAACAGAGTGACAAATACTGTTCCGACGTTTAGCGTGGTTTGGATAGTACCGATGCAGGCGTGCTGGTACTCCACAAATCTAGTATCGACGAGGGCGATTCTAGCAAACGCAGGTAGTCCTTTTCTTCCGTGGAAGGTAAGGGCTAACCTTATCGCACCGAAGTGGATATGTGTATATCCTTGGGATAGACAGATCCTTGGAAGATCTGGGGGAGAGACAGGGTGACTAGGTGTTCTGAGGTTGTGGCAGGGAGTAGGTGTGAATCAAACTTTGAGGTTTGAACAAACTCCTTGACGACTGGGTTTGACGTAGAACTTACTAGTTGTTTTACTTTTCTGGAGAATGACACATGGGGTTTAGAGAAGACACTATAGGGATTAACCATGGGCATATTAGTAATAGGTATTTTAGATTCATCAGATACATAAGAGATCTCATATAACTGATCAATTTTGGACGCAGACGACGTTTTCTAAAACTAGACATACGGGATAGATCTTGGTTCATAACTGGGTTTGGACTCCTAACAACCACTCTTCAAATCTTCAAGCTCGGACCTTTGAGACTTTACCGCGGACCCTTCCGACTTACCACTCACTCAACAAGCTACTTTTAGACTCTAACAAATGGTTTAGTGTGTCGTACCAGTCTGTTACTCAATGCCTAGTAAGGTTGGTTTTCTGATGTGAGAGATCCGTACAAAGCCGGCAGTCACAGAGCATACTAATCCGAACCTCAGATAGGGAGAACAGGAGCCGTTATGGCTCTGATACCAGAGATTGGGGGGGTTTAAGGCTGATCTATATAATAGTACGTTTGAATTTCTTTAATTTATGCACGCACGCACAACTTTTCCGTTATTTTACGTTAATATGCTATTTCAATCAGTTATAATTTAAAGCTTTATAGGAATTTCATTTGTTACACCGTGTGTAACACGGGCTATAATCTAGTGTTTAAGATGTGAAATAGAATTTGACAATGGTTAACTACATTTTTTGCATTAATAATTCCTTTCATCAATGATATTAGTACGCATTGTTTTAGTCCTTGAGGTTTGACTAAAATAACCAAAACTTTTAGACAAATGGTTATTTTGTTCAAACGAATAAAATCTAATTAACCTAAAAAAACACCTTTGACCGATAAAACCAAACTGACCAGTTTTTCTAACGAAGAGGGAACAAAATGGCCATGATAACTACATTTTGTATAAATCACTCCATTATTGATATTAGTATGCATTTTTTCAAGAAGCGTAGTACGCTCCTAGATGTTTAGTTTTTAAAGTTGAGGGAGGTCAGAGCTTAACATATGCAAGGCGTTTTTACGTCTTGCTGTTTTGAAAATAGCAAATAAATAATACCTTACTATGTAAAATTTTAACATACTAAAAATATAAGATAATAAAAAAAACTGCATACAACAAAAAACTATAGATAATAACCAAAAACGCTTGTGTACAACCAAAAGTCTTTAAGCTGTAGAAAAAGAAGATAAAAGTGGTCCATATAACTATATAAGTATTCACTCACCTCATGGTACAAACTCATTAAGCTGTAGAAATAGGAGGGAACAAAACCGATTTTTAGTTAGACACGACATGATTTAATGGGACCAGTCATACAGATAACTGGCCGATAAACCAACTTGTCCAGTTTTCCTAACGAAGAGGGAACAAACCGGGAACAAACCGATGAACAAAATCTTCAAGTGTACAATAAAACTTGCAAGAACAAAGAATTGTAGCTTTGTATCACATGAATGGTTTTTTGCAAAAATAAAGTTAAATCCGGAATTGTAGCTTTGTAATACAGACATGAATAGTTTTTTTGCAAAAATAAAGTAAAATCTGGATCAAACTTGTGATTAAAACATAAGATTACACTTAATTCAAGAATCGTCTAGTTGATATAAATAGAGCAAAATTGATCCAACAGTCACCTCTTTGAGATCACTCTTCATCATCATAGTTAAACTTTATTGAGTGCGACTGCAAATCTATTTGTCCTCCCCTATAGCTTCCACGCTTCTTTTTTGTCTTTTCATGCCGAAAGTCCCTACACAAAGATAATCAAACGAGTGTTAAATAATTGTGTTGTTAGAAGCAGATGCTCGGTGTTTGAAAAATATTGTAATGTGCAAGTATACCTTCCTCTCACTTGACCAAGGACTTCTTGTGCTTTAGCACCATATCCAATATCTGCACCATCCTGGTGAAATTTTCAACATGTAAGTCTATATGTATGATAACATTTTATATAACGACTAACGAATAGGTCATACCTTCGCCCAGTATGAATTGTCTTGCAATTTCTCATGAGCAAATTCTACTTGCTCAATTTTCACCCTTTGAAATGCATTTACCGTCTTTGGCTGCAAAAACACAATCAATCAAAGAGGTTTTCGGTTAGCAAAATGTTGTCTTATCGAACCAAACCCACATTTGTCTCGGTTATTTACTTATTTTTAGTAGAGGTAGCAACTTTGATTCATTTACTTATAAATGGGTCAAAATGGGTTAATCCAAGAAAGGGCTGCAAAAAAATTGAATTAAAAAACAAAAACTTTTATAAGAACAGGCTGCAAAAACAATTGAATCAATCAAAGGGTTTTCTTTTACCTAAATGTTTTGTCTCGGTTGTTTATTAGTAGAGGTAGCAGTTTTGACCTGTTTACTTATAAACGAATCAAACTGGGAGATATCTCTAGACGACTAGACTCTCTACCCGCTCAAACAAGTTAAATAAATAACAATAGCTAAGAGAGAACATGCCAGATAGTTTAAAGAAAAGAAACACGAACCTCTGCCGAACCAATACGTTGCTTCTTCGCAGACTTCTGAGATTCAGGTTTTTCTCCTCCATTCATCTCAGGTTTCTCATTTTTTTGCGCATTTAGTTCGGTCTCATTTTCTTTAGTAGCTTCTTCGACAGTTTGCTTGGTTTCCATCTTGTCAGACTGATGATCATTTTCGTCAGACAACAATCTTTTCCTTTTTTTAGAACTCTTTTTTTCTTCCTTTACATCAACATCTCCAACTTCTTTAGTGCTTACTTCTTGTTCTTTGCTCTTTTTCTTCTTATCTTTACGTTCTTTCTTTGATTCATTTACCTCCAAATCGTTCGTACTATCAACAGGCTTCTCTACTGCTTCTGATTTTGTTTCTTTAGCTTCATCACCAGAAGCTTGCTTGTTTTTCTTCTTCTTTTTTGTTTTAGTTTCGGGTTCAACAACCGCATTATCTTCATTCGTACTATCATCAACAAGCTTCTTTACTGCTTCTGATTTTGTTTCTTTAATTTCATCACCAGAAGCTAATTCATGCTTGTTTTTCTTCTTCTTTTTTTCTTTAGTTTCAGATTCAACAACCGCGTTATCTTTAGTTTGACAACTGCATAACACAAAATTCATCATTTGCATTGTTTAGTAATTTACTTACATCCATGAGTGTTGCTAGGATTAGATTATAAAATTGCTTAACATCTTTAATTAAGATCAAAGTATACATAACAAAGAATATAATAGAATCTGGGTTTTAAAAAGCGCGTCTGAGGCGCGCCTAGACGCAAGGCGCAACCTAGGGCGCCTCAGGGCTTTGCGCCTATCCTTTTTCCCAAAGGCGCGCACCTCAGGCGCTTTTTGTCAAAGTTTCAGTCGCTTTTCACCTGAGGCGCGCGCCTCACGTACACAGGGTATTTTTTATGCATAAAAATGCTGTACCTTGGTGTTTTTGGCTTGTACATATAGGTAAAATCACATAAAACCCTTATTTATAGCTATATTTTGGGTAAATGAAGCTAAAAACTCATGGAATATATATGGGATATATAAAAAAAAATTATATAATTAGTGTGCACTTCGGGTACGAAAATCCCACGCTTTTTGAGCTTTGTGCTTCGCGCGATGCGCTTAGACATCGTCGCTTTGTGCGCCTAGCGCTTTTTAAAACCAAGAATAGAATATTTCTTCTTTTCATATTACCAGTCTTTTATGTATTTGCAGTAGACGTCCTCCAAATTAACCGAAGAAGCCTTCCACGTATCATCCTGTGCAATAACAGAATCATTAAGACAGTATAACACAAGGGAATAAAAAATATTCCAAGAACAGAATTTCTATTTAGTATACATAAAACACAACAATAATGAAAAATGCATGTCTAAAATCCCACGAAAACCAAAAGAAAAGGTAGGACTCATGTGAGACTTAAAAAAAAATTTACAATTTTTTCAGATTTGACAATCAGTTTATAGCTTTACTCATTAATCATTATTCCATCCGAGATGTAATCTCAAAGTAATAACTAAGAACCTTGGTTTAAAAAACACGCCTAGGGTGTACACCAAGCAAGCACTTTTGCGCTTAGCGCCTCCGTTTTAGACCTTGTTGCTTTTGTTGCCTGGGTTTTAAAAGCGTGTCTAGGCGCGAGGCGCACTGAGGCGCGTGCCCTTGCGCCTTATGTAGACGCGCTTTTGGGGCTGAGGCACTGTTTTTGTGTAATTTGGGTGTTTTTATGCATTAAACTGTTGTACAGGTACTAAGGTTTTTAGGCTTGCACATGTAGGTAAAATCATATAGAAACATAATTCATAGCTATATTTTGAATAAGAGATGCAAAAACCTGTGGGACATATAAAGAAATATATATATATATATAGGGAATGGATATAAAGAAAACCCTCCTTATTTGGTAAACTCTGGAAACTCTGACTTCCCAATATTTTTTTTTTTGAAAAAAATAGGGCAAGTAATATACATGATTTTAAGCATTTTGGGCTAAAAAAATTAAAAAAGCGCCGAGTATTTTTTTTTTTAAAAAATAAAATAAAATTTTGACTAACACATGTTAAGCGCTAATAACAGGTGTTAACAATGTGTTAACTATATGTAAACAGTAGACGTTTTTTATTTTTTTAAAAAAAAACCGTTCGGCGCTTTTTCGATTTTTTTGGCTCAAAATGCTTAAAAAAATGTATATTACATACCCTATTTTTTTCAAAAAAAAAAAATGTTGGGAAGTCAGAGTTTACAGAGTTTACCAAATAAGGAGGGTTTCCTCCATATACTTTACCTATATATATATATATATAAACACTTTGCGCTTCGTGCCTCGGTTTTAGACCAGCTGCCAAGCTAAAACAACTGCCAATTTGACATATATAACTACAAACCCAGTTTACAACACACCAGCTGCATACGCAAAAAAAAAAAAAAAAAAAAAAAAAAAAAAAAAAAAAAACTACAGACTTTATAATTATTTACAATCTATAAATCATCATCTCCATTATTAATCAAAAGTATACAGCATTTCAACTAGCAGACATACATTAACAACATAATAATAAACAGACCTGAATCTGAGCCTCAGACAGGAATCTTTTGAATGTTTTGGTGAACCCACCACGATGAAGGTAATGAAGGATAGAATGAACAATAATTTCCGTCGTTTCAGGTGTTAAACAAGCCATGGTTTACAGACGGACAGTTGGTAATGTTAATTATAGGGTTTGTGATGTTTGTATAAAGCGTAAATATTGGAACGACGCCGTTTCAGCTCTGTTTCAACGGCGACCAGAGAGAGGTTTTATTTAGGGTTTTGGTGAGTTTTAATACTATGAAGGAAGTAAACGCACCCATGGTCCCTATGGTATGTTTTGATTATGGTTCTAGTCCTTTAAGATTAGGAAGTTACATGTTTTGATCCAAACTATCGGAAAAGAAAAAGGTAACATGGTTGGTCTCTGGAACAAATAAAAGTTATTTTTTTTTGGAAAACTTTCTGAAAATGACGAGAGTATCCTTACTTTGGAAAGAAAAGAATTATAGCAGTGGCGACTTCTTCGGCATACATGCAAGGAGGGTGTATAGGTGATATAGGATCTTGTGGAACAGGTTTTGATTCTGCAAGTGGTTCGGGGCAAAATAGATTTCATGTTATTATCTTGTGTAATTTCATAACAACCATTTCTACTCTCGATCCATAATCAAAACGTGCATTGAAGTGACACTCGCCATGGAATTACTCGACGAAATGTGCTACTTTTTCGTGTAGCATGCCGAGTGAAAGCTTTTGAACAATAACTATAATCCAAGCCAAAAAGGGAATGCAAAAAGTACCTGGAAACCCTAAACTGCAACAACTGAAGTTGCTCGATCATAAATATATAAAAATTAGCTCAAATCAATACTGGCCATAAGAAATCGACCATTGACCCCTAAATTTCTTTCCATGGACCTGAGTAAGGGGCTGTTTGGTAGCCTCTGAATAGTCATTAAGAGGCTATTTCTGAATGGTTCATATTCTCTTAATGGTTAAGATATAATCTTAAGTATGAATGGTTAAGAGGTAACATCTTAATAGTTGCCTCTTAACCATTCAGACTTAAGGTTACCTCTTAACCATTCAGATGTTATGGACCATTAAGAGGTAGCCTCTGAATGGTCATTAAGAGGCAATCAAACAACCCCTAAGCTAATTTAACTGAAATTAAGCTCCAAGACTTGGAATTATGGTGAAGAGCCCAGACTACCTTTCTACATAGCCAAATAAACCAAAGAATTTGTATTTGATTTAATTGTTGTAACTAGGGTCACAAAAGTGGTCTGGTTTATATAACCCACATATTACACTTTGAGTCCCTACACGATTATTACTAAACACATTTGGTCTAATATAACCCATTACTTTCAACCTTAAAATGCCACCGTAATTTCACTAACATGACCAAGTTTGAATCTCAAAGTGATCCTAGACCGAAACCACCAAATATTTAAAGAGATACTCCCTCCGTCCCAATTTAAATGTCCTAGTTAAAAAAACACACATTTTAAGAAATATTTTGGTTGTATGTGGTAAAATGACAATAATATCCTCAAAAGTGGTGATTGTGTTTTGTCTTTTATGGGCAAAATTGGAAATTACATTTCTATTTTTGGAAAGGGACATTTAATTTGGGACAAACAAAAAAAGAAAGTAGGACATTTAAATTGGGACGGAGGGAGTACAACTTTTACCTATGTCACCCAACTCATCTTGGAATTGTCTTTAGACCCAAGGGCGAAGATTCTGTTGGGCTAGGGGTGGCCCTGCCCCCCTGTTTTTTGGCGTAGCGGTATAAATTTGCAATTTTCGTAGGTAAATTGAGTCCGGGTTGAGTCCGGCCCCCACTGATTTGCCACTACCGATCAAAAAAAATTGAGTTCGACCCCTCCCGATTCAAAAACCAAGCTTCGCTCCTATTTAGACCCACCCCACAAGAAACCCTCCTCAACCATACCAAGGAGGACATCACTTGCACTTGAGCCTTTTGGGAGAAATAGTACATAGGTAAAGAGTTAAGAACAGATTTTACCAAAGTGATCTGCCCTGATATGACAAATTTCTCGCTTTCCATATAGAAAGTTGATGTCGAAACGTATCAACAATGAGTTTTCAATTCTTCACTAGATTCTTGTTGGCACCTACTTGAAGTCCAAAGTACTTAACGAAAAGACCCAATCTTATGGAGAATTTGTTAAAACACTCTACAAGTTAAAAATGTCCAAATACTATTTGTCCTTTTATTTAATTTGGTTTTTTTATATTTTCTTAGGTTGGGCTTCCTCATATTATTTCTAGTTGTGGGCTTGTGTATAGGCCTGGTTATTGTTTGATTTTTGTGGGCCGACATCTTTATTCAAATGAAGCAAAAACGGATTTGTTCTTTTACGGCATGCCCCCTCTCATCGCATATGAAGACACTAGCTAATTACCCCGGGAGGGTCCCGGGGTTGAAAAATATAATCATTCTAATAATACTAATACTAATAATTATTACTCTTGTAATTAAATAAATAAAAAAGAGCCTTGCTATAAGGTGACACCATGTGTTGCGTGTTACACGATTCTTTCTCATAGCTTCTCTTGATGAACTATACCTATCCATCTTTAGAAAAGTAAAATTCCAATGATAGCATGAAGATTGGGCTGAATTTCAACATTGTAGATAAGAAGTTGGTTTAAAAGAAAAAACATGATCAATGAATAACCTGAACACTTTGTGTTTTTTTTCCTGTATGAACGAAACCCCACAAAAAATAGTCGTTTTTTTCTCCGTTTTTTTATATAGCACTATGGTACTCGTTGGAAAGATAATAAAACGCTCGTTAATTTGGTGTAATTTTTTTCTTTAAAAAATCTCGTATATAAAAGATATCAACGTTTAAAAATTATGGGAGGAAATATGAGAGAGAGAAATTCAAATTTGTTTTTAAATTATTTTTTCCTAAAATAACACAATCTCTTTTAGGGTTTTACCTTTTTTTTATTAAAAAATCGAAATAATTCAAAATCACTAAAATCTTTCAATTATGATGCCACGTGGCAGTTTCATGGAGAGGTTGAAGCCACCATTGCACGCCACGTCAGCAACGTTCAATTCTTTTATATATATTAATAGATTCCAGCCATTGCACACATACATCTCGCTGAGAGTGATTGAGGTTTCCGTATTCTAGCCGTTGCTCACATACATATTTTGGTCATAGGACACGTTAAAGCTTTCATAGCGATAATAAACAGGGAGGATGACAAATAGTCTCCTTGCCTCAACCCTAAAAACAATCAAACTCCGTAGTCGTGGGGAACAATCAACTACCACTAACGCTCGAGCGAAAGAGACACAACTCATAATCCACCTCTCCTCCACCCCTCGTGAGAATTCATTTGCGCCATGCCATAACCGAGTAAAAAAACAATTTAAAGAGTCATAAGTCTTGTCAATAGCAATTTTAAAAATCATAGTACTCCTACCTGAATGTTCTTAGAGATTAACTTACCAATAACACTTTTCAATCTATTAACATGGACTATGAGACAACTTTACTAATACATCTTATTAGACTAGTCGATAGGCGAAATTCAGAGATCATTGTGGTATTAGGGATTAGAGTGTTACAACCCAAACAGGAGAACTCATCTCAAAAGACTAGTAGAGAGAGAGCCCACTTGGGTTATAAACCTCATATTGGTTGCCCATACAACTGATGTGGGACAAGTCTCATACCTTGCAATGATTTTAGTCCATAACAATCGACCCTCCTTAAGGGCCAACATCCTCGTTGGTCACGGCTGGCTCTCTCCAGGCCACCACTCCGTGGGCCACCACTCCGAGTTTGGCTCTGATACCATTTTTACAAACGCATTCCAAAAGACTAGTCTTATGGGAGAGAGAGCCCAGTTGGGTTATAAACCCCATATTGGTTGCCATACAACCGATGTGAGAGAAGACCCATACCTTGCAATGATTTCAGTCCATAAAACAGAGTAACAAAAGAGGATGTACAACATTCACTAAATCGAGCCTCATCATAAAACTCCGAAAAAATTCTAAAAAAGTCCGCCTCAAAGAAATTCCAAACCGGTTTCATAAGCCGAAAGTTTTACATCAAGCCCTGACGCCTGATTCCCATCGCACTCCCAAACTGCATCCTTAAGTTCACACAATGTGAATCTCCGCACCAAGGCCTCTGTCTCACTCTTGGGATTTTTAGTATTAATTAATATCATGCACAGTCAACTTCCGAGTTCAGTCTATTGTGGTGAATGAATGGCGAAATATAAGCTTTTTAGTCGTTTTTTTAGACTTCTGTGTTTAAAAGTTCATTGGGCTACAACACTTGAGTTTCTTTTATTTTGGACCAAAAATATAAGCTTATCATCCATCTATAAGTGATGAAGGTCATGAGTTTTACTCTATGGAGTGACATGCCTTGTAAGGTTTTCCTAGGAAATTGATGTAATAGGTGTTAAGTGGGGTCTCTCGGACTCGAGACGGGACGTGATATTAGTTGCGTCTCACAGGCCATTGGTCTCAAGTTCAAGGCTTAATGTCTTGGCGGCTGTTTTTAAAAAAAATATCGATAACTTCACCTTCAAGACCACATCTTAAGAAATAGCGGGTTAGTGGGGATGGACTTGCATTATGAGCTTGCCTTGGACAACATTCGCAACTCTCTCCCCGAATTTGATTTGGGCGGGTTTAAGGATAAGGACACCGTCCCCAAAAAACCTCAAAAGTTTTTGGCGAGTGCTTTTACCGGTAAAACCATTCAGACCATGGGAGAGAAGTTTGCCATGTCCTCGCGCCAAAAAGCGATGTTTGAATGCCTTCAAGGAGCGCATGCTCAAGATTTCTTGACAGTCCTTCCCATTAATGGGCTTGGGCAACACATGTCGGCTGTTGAATATCAGGCTATCCTTAAGTATAGACTTATGATTCCAATGTTCCCAGTTAATGAGCCGTGTCCAGTTTGTAAAAAGGCATGTTTAGATAAATTTGGGGAGCATGCCCTTCGCTGTAATGAACTGTCAGGATTTAAATACAGACATGACCTGGTCAGGGACTTCTTATGGGACGTCTTACGAAGAGCAGAGATTTCAGCTAGGAAAGAAGCCCCAGTTAACTTTCTGACAGATCCACTTGAGGAGCGGTCCACCCTAAGGCTAGCGGATGTCCTTGTGTTCGGGTGCGCGTAGGGCAAACACACGTGCATTGATCTCACAGGGATGTCTCCGTTGGTGGGACTTCGGGATTCGAGGTTTGTGACAGGGCAAACAATCTTAAAAGTTGAATCCAAGAAAGTTGACCAACATGAAGCTGCTTGTCTGGAAAACCAACACGTCTTTGTGCCTTTCGCTTTTGACACATTTGGGGGCCTTACTCCCGAAGCAATCCGGTTTTTAGATCGAGTGCAAAGGGTGGTGCAGAGTAACTCTCCTGCGGCCAAAGACACAAGCTTTATTTTTAATAGAGTAGGCTTTACTATTCAAAAAGAGGTAGTGGGGCAGCTTGTTGCCCGTTTACCCGCCGCTCACTTGTAATTCTTGTTGGTTTTTATGAAAAAAGTCGAGTTATATTTAAAAATATATATATATTATTGCACCTGTAAGGACCAGTACCAAGGGACAAATATCGTATCACTAGGTTCGTATTTTAAAAACTTTATTACTTATTATATTTATTAGGGGAAATGGAATTAAATAATCTTAACTTTGAGGTATTGAAAGACAATAATCTCAACTTGAAAGTTGTAAGGCAATAGTCCTAACTTGTCTTGTATTTTATTCCATTGGACCAAAACTAACTGGGGTTAGTTTTTAACATACCCAGTTAGTTTTCTGGCTAAAATTGAATTTTTAAAAGATCAAGGACCATTTCTGCTCATTAGTCAAACTTTTTAAACAAACTCATTTCCTTCTACAACGACCCGTGCTCTCCTCCAGCGACCACCCCTCCATCTCCGGTGACCATCCCTCCACCTCCAACAACCACCCATCCTTCTTCGGCGACCACCCCTCCACCTCCGGCAACCACCCCTCCTTCTCCGGCGACCACCCCTCCACCTCCGGCAACCACCCCTCCTTTTCCGGCGACCACCCCTCCTTCTCCGGTGACCACCCCTCCACCTCCACCTCCAGCGACCACCTCTCCTTTTCTGGCGACCACCCCTCCTTCTCCGGTGACCACCCCTCCACCTCCAGCGACCACCTCTCCTTTTCCGGCGACCACCCCTCGTTCTCCGGTGACCACCCCTCCACCTCCGGCGACCACTTCTCCTTTTCGACGACCACCCTTCACCCCCGGCAAAGTTTGACTGATGGGCAGAAATGGTCCTTGATCTTTTAAAAGTTACATTTTTAGCTAGAAAACTAACTGGGTCTATTAAAAACTAATCCCAGTTAGTTTTGGTCCAATAGAATAAAATACAAGACAAGTTGGGACTGTTGTCTTTCAACTTTCAAGTTAGGATTATTGCTTTCCAATACCTCAAAGTTGGGATTATTTAATTATCTTTCCCCTATTTATTAAATTACTCTCTTCATACCTAAATATGAATATAAGACGGCGAAGTCTCTTTGAGAAGCAAACTAGTTCTGTTAAAATCTTATAGTTATAATTCGGGCATTTTTGTATAAAAAGTACACGGATGGTTGACGTGATTTACTTGGATGGTCCCTATGATTTGCATTTTGTAACGCACTTAGTGCCTTACTTGGACCTACTAGTTGTTGAATGGTGACCAAATAGATTACAAAGTGCAAACTACAAAAACCATCAATGTTTTTTGAAAAACTAGAGACTAAATCCAAATTTTTGTAAGCCACAAGGTACATTTGTGTGTTTGCTCTAAAAGTTGTAATTGACTTTTAAAAGAACTATAATTTGTTATCGGATCACAAATTACTTAGGTAACCGTAAATGTTTATCGGTATGATTAAATAAAACTTATTTATGATCGTTTTAAATGCTATTCATTTTTCAAACCCTATATTATTCTATTTAGAATTTACATACCACTAATCCTACACTTAAAAGCTAAATATCTGTATACAATCCATTATGAGAGTCTAATTATCGAATTGAACCTAACCATACACAACCTTAGAAGTGTCTGTGTTCCCCCTGCATCGTGCGGGCACCGTACTAGAGATAGATACCTAGTGGGATGCCCGCGCGTTGCTGCGGGAAAAAAATTGATCAATGGGAACGTGTTTGGTGTTGGCTTGATTGAGGATCCAAATGAATATAAGGTTCATGAACTTGATAAATGTAAATAGTAAAAACGTGAAAGAAACTAATTGGTTAGTGTTTTGCCACTCAATCATCACCCCTTGCAAGAAGGTTTGGTCCTATCGTCTAGACGTCTACCTAAAAAATCTGAAGCATGAAAATATAAATTAATAATCTTATAGGACCTTAAATTCTATGTTAAATTCTATGTACTCAATTAGAAGGTCATAAAGCAAGTAGGGCTTGTTAAACTATGCATGAAATCAAATTATAACCGTATATATTCCAAAATCACGTTGAATTTTGATAAAGCTAATGAATCAAATCAAGATCTAAATACACCACGGTGAGAAGTCAATTTAAAATTAAATGAAACTCTAAGACGTTGATTTATAGTTGCCTTGTACTCCATTTTAGAAGTCTTTTGAGTCAAGTTAAATGATCTTATACACAAATCTTTCCTCCGGTTAAATAGCCTCACTAAGTTGTTTTGTACATGCATTAAAACATAACATGAAGCTTTGCTCTAGTTTTCTTACATAATTCAGTTCATTTTAAGCATGTAATGAAACTTCACTGCCATAATAAAAAAGATACGTAAATTAATCATGTACAAATCATAAAATTGTCCATTTGACTCATTCAACGCATGAAATCTTGATGCGTAGTACAAAAGAGAAATAGTGTTGGCAAAAAGTATAAAAAATGAAGTAACCTATATATATAGGTATGTATATATCACATTCATGTTTGTTGTAATACAAATATATAAAATTTATTATATTCATGATAATTCAGAAAAAAAGTGGTAAAATACTTTATTCCAGCACAAAGAAAATTACATTAGGATAACGGGTAGGCGGGCAACAAGCTGCGCCGCCACCCCTTTCTGAATAGCAAATCCTAATCTACTAAAAACGTAACCCTGCCCACCCGGAACCGAGGCACTACTATGAATAACCCGCTGAACCCTGGTCAGGAAACGGATAGCCTCCGGTGCCAATGAGCCAAAGGTATCAAAAGCCAAGGGTACAAAAACATGTTGGTTCTCCTCGCAGGCTTTAGCATGTTTTTCTACCTTCTTTGCCTCTGCTTTCCGAGCCGCTTGCCCTGCTACAAAGCCACTGTCCCTCAACCCAACTAGGGGAGATACACCCGTCAGGTCAACACAAGCATGCTTCCCCCCGGCCCACCCAAAGACAAGGAGATCTGCTGGTCGTAGGGTGGATCGCCCTTCTGCTGGATCCGAGAGGAAGTTCACAGGGGCCTCCTTTTTGGCTGAGATCCCAGCCCGTCTTAAAATATCCCACAGAATGTCTCGAACCCAATCATGCCGATATTTGAAACCGGGTAACTCCTTACAATGAACCGCATGATAATTTATATTATATGTTTGAATACTTTAAAAAAATGATGTACGAGTAATAAGCATGAAATAGTGCATTAAACCAAAGAAAACATGCACTCATGTAATATAACCCTAGATTAAAAGGAAACAACGAACCAAAGTAAAAAAAAAACGTAATAATGGAGCTTTAATTTGATTTCCCTTCATCCTTCAAATTATAACAACAGAAAGCCCATAATATCTCCCACTTATCAATGTGCACCAAATCAGGCAATGACTTAGAAACATAAAAGAGTAGAGGTAGCCTAAACTTATTTGGAGTCAGAATTGCTAGAAATCACAAAGCATCTCAAATGATCAAACACCAAAACATGTAGAATTGCTTATCAGAAACATAATAACGTAAAGCATGCCAAGCGTATTGATGAAATTGGTGTATGGTTTTAAGATTTTATACTCTTAAAATCCTTCATATCATTTATCTTCTTCACAAACATAAACTCCCAACAAATAAATACCTAGTTCACACTTTCTAAACTTATATTATGAGTTCATATTACCATACAAAGTTATAGATAAAAAAAGCTATTAGTTTCGACATAAGTTATAGTTCAAATTAAATACTTGATTACATAGATACATTTCACACACCAAATTATATGAATTAGGGATCAAATAGTTACCTGATTTTGATTTATACCTAATCAGAACGAATGTGGTTGTGGCAAGTAATTGGACCCGAGTGAAGTGACGACGGTATGGCAGATTCGTAACAAGTTTGGCTGGTGGCGGAATAGTGTCAATAACTGGTTAAGGATCAAGCGACATTGAATGGTGATTCATTCCGGTAGTTCTTCTAGTTCATGGAAGATAGTGGTGGTGGTTGGTGATACCGACTAACGTGTGCAGCGGTGGGGATGGTTCAGAAGTGTGTCTATTTATATGTGAAACTTGCAATATTGGATTGAATAGAGCAACTAATGTTCATTAGCTAAGAATTCTAATCATTTAGTCCAATTAATGCTTAACGGTTACAATTAAAATCCAAGCAATGAAAGAACTTAATCCTTTAATCCAATTAAAGACCACAATTGAAGAAATAGCACTTTAATACTCACATAAATTTTTTATTGTTCTCCGGTTTCAATTTTTTTAATGTCTTTTTATACTCTAGTGATGTAATTAAAGACTAAATTGAAATAAACAAAATATGTATTTATCAATTTAATACTCATATAAAAAGACCATTTTGCCCTTTATTAACTTCATTAAATTATTGTACCATAAGCATAAAATGTTGTAATTACTTAAATTTGGTGGGTATCCTTCCCTCATGCCTTATAATATAGTATAGATAATCCTGACCAGTCACCACTTGATGAGAAACACCATTATATAGGCTCGTGATGCTACTAGGCTATAAGTCTTTTGATGAATGACATTTACGGATCCTCAAACAAAAAAATAAATGACAAGTGATAAATAAGGGTTACAATATGAAAAATCTCAATGTGTTTATTTAATAGCCGTATGTATTTTTTTATTTGTAACAATTAAGCGTATGCTTTTATGATAACTCATGGGACCTTTAAATTAGGGGGTCACTACGTGTAAAAGTTTTGATAAAAATACGTAAGTTTACACTACCAAGTAAAAAAAAAACAGGGAGGGGGGGGGGGGGGGGGGGGTTGGGATGTGGCTATAACTTATAATTCATCCATGAAAACAATGATAACATACATAAAGGCAAGAACTACGAGTGTGACGACAAGTGGCTTGGAGCCAATGACAAGTGGTGTGACTGCAATGGCATTAGGCACGGTGGCAAGATTGAAGTGGCAACAAAAAGAAAAACAAACAAATCATAATGCATACACGCTTGACGCTTACATACACACAAATGACACAATGCGAAGGCTGCCAAAATGATAGGGTTCATAGTAGGGGTGTTCAGGATTCGAATTCGAAAAATTCGAAATTCGACTTAGTTCGATTCGATTACCAAGAATTCGATTCGATTATTAGATATTCGAATTCGATTCAATTCGAATTCGGGTCAAGTAAATCGAATACGAATCGAATACGAATTTATGATTTTAAATTCGATTCGATTCGAAATTCGAATAAAAACTGTACATGTATATTTTTTAAATATATATATACACACATACACATTATTATATACACAAATATACACATTGAAAAAAGAACTTATAAAATTTGGTCAAACTATACGAACCCATAGTGTCTACAACTTTTACCATAACCATATTTTACATATTTACCTTATACATCATAAAACCTTAACAAACTATACTCTCTACTAGTTTTACTATTCCGTATTTGACATATTGTTGTTTATCAATTTTGTAAATTTGTATCTTATATGTTAAAAATAATGAGTTTGTATTCGTTTTAAAACTAAAAGTAAAACAATTTATTATTTATGGTGAATTTGAACTAAATCGAATTTATTCGAATTCGATTCGAATTCGAGTTTCTTATTCGAATCGAATACGAATCGAATAACTTGAATTTTAAGCGAATACGAATCGAATACGAATTCAGGTAAAAATATTAAAAATTCGAGAAATTCGATTCGAATAATTCGAATATTCGTTATTTGATTCGTTGAACACCCCTAGTTCATAGAGAGATCAACAAGATAAGAAGTTCTCAAACAAGGGAGCGATGGGAGTAGAAGGGTGGTGGGGTTGCTCCTGGTCCGACAATTAATGCAAAAGATATAGAAGAATTTATTGAAAAGGAGATGTAGAAAACCAAGAGCCTCTAGCACTATGTGGAAAAAAAAATTAAAAATCAAATCTTGTGTTACATCGTACTGTTTTGTTAATTGATATTAACGAGTTGGAGCCGACCCGTGCATTACCGCGGGATGTTGATTATCAATGTCTTTAGCACCATTATATCAAATGCAAAAATTGTTAAGTGTATGCAATGTAATTTCTCATTTGCTAACTTGATACCAATTATTGAATCTATTAATATCCAAATGAACAAATTGTTCATTCAAATACCCAATTCAATTTAGACACTAATACACAATCCAAATCAACCAACATTATTTTAGGACATAAGCTAAGTGCTAATACATAAAGTTTTTAAGTAAGCATGTTACATCTAATTATACATTAAGTGTTGAGACCATTTAGGTATGATTATACGTACATAAAGTTTATACAATTCGGATACTATGAAACAATATGAATGTTACTATATTCAGTGGTGCATAAAATGTAGATTGGCCGTTCCAATATTTGCATGAAAGAACAAAATTAATTTAATTCAATGTAACAAAAACCACTTTAATCGGTTATCATAAATATAATTTATAGCTTATAAGATATGGTAATAAATAGTTTAAGCACCCAGAAAGAATGCAAATATCGAAATATGCGGATACTTGAGATAATATAACAATTGGTAACAGAGAAAATTGAAGGCAAGAGAGAAGTGTGTTAACTCGTGTTGGACCGATACTACATCACCAATCGCTTCTGATTATCTCCACAAGACATCAAACCGAATAGATAAAACAATAAATAATATATGTGTAAAACCAAGAATCTTACTTTCATATATGATAAACAAGTCGGCACAGATTCTTCATACATACACACATACATACGTTGTTGAATGGGACGCCGGCCTGAGGTGAGCTCAACCTCAGACCAACCTGGACTAGACCACACACAGTAGTCTTCTCCTAGAGACTGTTGCAACTCTCTCCTAGAAACCCTAAACCCTTACACAAATATATATATAGGCTAACTAATTAACTAAACTTGGGCTGGGCCTCAGGCATGTCGCCTGGGCTACCACAGTCGCCCCTATTCTAGTTCTATTAGACTAAGCCCATACGAGTTGCATAGCCACGGTCACAAATGCATCAACAAACTCCCCCTTGACCGTTGCTATCAACTCTAACAAACACTGATAATCATCAGTCACAAAACATGCATTAACAAAGGTTTCGGGTATTCGGTGGATTTGTGATGATATCAGACAAAGTCAGACACAGCTGTTTGGGAGACGAAGATCAAGTCTTATCAGAGAAGAACTGAAATCATCAGTCAAGGGGGAGTTTGTTAATGCATGTTTTGTGACTGATGATTATCAGTGTTTGTTAGAGTTGATAGCAACGGTCAAGGGGGAGTTTGTTGATGCATTTGTGACCGTGGCTATGCAACTCGTATGGGCTTAGCCTAATAGAACTAGAATAGGGGCGACTGTGGTAGCCCAGGCGACATGCCTGAGGCCCAGCCCAAGTTTAGTTAATTAGTTAGCCTATATATATATTTGTGTAAGGGTTTAGGGTTTCTAGGAGAGAGTTGCAACAGTCTCTAGGAGAAGACTACTGTGTGTGGTCTAGTCCAGGTTGGCCTGAGGTTGAGCTCACCTCAGGCCGGCGTCCCATTCAACAACGTATGTATGTGTGTATGTATGAAGAATCTGTGCCGACTTGTTTATCATATATGAAAGTAAGATTCTTCATACATACACACATACATACGTTGTTGAATGGGACGCCGACCTGAGGTGAGCTCAACCTCAGGCCAACCTGGACTAGACCACACACAGTAGTCTTCTCCTAGAGACTGTTGCAACTCTCTCCTAGAAACCCTAAACCCTTACACAAATATATATATATATATATATATATAGGCTAACTAATTAACTAAACTTGGGCTGGGCCTCAGGCATGTCGCCTGGGCTACCACAGTCGCCCCTATTCTAGTTCTATTAGACTAAGCCCATACGAGTTGCATAGCCACGGTCACAAATGCATCAACAAACTCCCCATTGACCGTTGCTATCAACTCTAACAAACACTGATAATCATCAGTCACAAAACATGCATTAACAAACTCCCCCTTGACTGATGATTTCAGTTCTTCTCTGATAAGACTTGATCTTCGTCTCCCAAACAGCTGTGTCTGACTCTGTCTGATATCATCACAAATCCACCGAATACCCGAAACCTTTACACAAATATATATATATAGGCTAACTAATTAACTAAACTTGGGCTGGGCCTCAGGCATGTCGCCTGGGCTACCACAGTCGCCCCTATTCTAGTTCTATTAGACTAAGCCCATACGAGTTGCATAGCCACGGTCACAAATGCATCAACAAAGTGGCGGTAGGAAAATAAGAACCGGTTGAAAAGAATGAGGTATTGCGGTTATCGGCAGTTGTATATGGCAGTGGATGGGCAAACATGATGTCATTAGCATTAATTTAGATTATGGGGCAGTTAAGCAGTTACGGGTTACGCTAACGGAGTAATGGACGTGGTGAATGTTTGCCAAACCCGTTAAGTTACTAATTGTATAATAAGATAATTATTAAGTATATGTGAAATAATTAAAAAAAAATCAAATCATAACTACTAAATTCATATACTATAATAACTACAATAAATTTCATGTATACAACAAATCTTAACTACAATCTTTAATATAATTTTATCTAATAAAATTTAGATTTAGAAAAGATGTTTCGTTCATACCTGGAGATGGCTTTATATAAAACTGTTTTACGACACATGTTTGGAAGTTAGCAGGTGGATACATCATACATAACATGTTTCAACGAGAGATTCGATTATGTTTTAATTGTGAATTTTAAGTTTTACATTGTGATAATTGCTACAACTCAAGGTTGGTCCCATAGCTTTATCCAAACGTGTTATTGGTAACACTATACCCACATGTCTAATGCCTTGTAAACTCAACCATCAACCAAAGAACTTGGAATAATCTAAACTAAATGATATTAAACCAGAAAAATGTAAGCATATAGTTACGAAGATACATATAACTAGCTCAACTGGTTAGAAGGCGGATGTTTGCACCACAAGCTCTTGGGTTCGAATCGGGGCCCCTCCACTTCTACGTAGTTGAGTTAGCTCCTGCCTCCTTAATTAGTCTCAGACGAGGGACGCTTGCCTTAGCCCGCCTCATCATCAGGGCAGTACTGCACAGGCTGGGCTTGTGTGTCCCGTGATACACGTTTTGCATCACATATAATTTATTAATAAATAATAATAATGTTGTAAGTTACCGCTCTAAAGAAATAATGTATACAAGTTGCCCTCAAATGCTTAATATATATATTTTTTCAATCTATGTACAGTCTGTTAGCAATAACATAAAATAAAACATTTATGCAAGTGGTCCTCAAATTTTTTTTTTTTTTTTTTTTAATACAAGATCCTATATCAAATCTCGTTTGCCATCTATGGGCGTTAACAAATTGGAATTAGCAAAAAATAAAACGCTATAGATTGTCATGCCAACTTACAAATCTAGCTTAAGAGTATAAGAACACCAAACGTTTGGAACATGTCGTGCACTTATATCTTCTTTTTAACAATATTGCAAACCGGGACAAAGCACAACCTCCATTTGTGCGAGTAGTCCACTGCCTCAACTTTGCCATTGCATTGCGGACACGCGCCTGGGGCTTGTTGACGGCTTAACTCCTTCTCTTCTTCATCGCAGACGTATGCCAATCTCATTTACGTCGAATTCGACTAGCCAAACGTCGGTAATTAATCGGTAGATTGAATTGAGCAAGCTTGGGTATGCTTTTGTCCCAGTTTTGGTTTCTTCTGGGATAAGCATATGAGGTGATGAACACAAGGTGTGAGTATATATAGATTTTATGTACAAACAAACATTATTTTGTTTTTGTCCTTTAGTATTTTCTTTACTTGATGGCGGTTTTGAACTCAGGTGTACTAAAAATAGGATTTGGTTACGACTTTATGGGTGTAAATGAATATGGACGGAAATCAAACCCGAATCTGATGGATAAATTTGAAACTCGACATATTTGGGACGGGTTTGGGTCAGGTAATCGGGTATGGGATTGGTTTTTATTTTTTTCGCGGATTTAGGACGGGTTTCGGATTTGATGATATACCCGTTTACCCGACCCGATTACCTGATAAACTACACCCGCTTACCCGATATAATTTCTTATATTTTTAAACATGTATGCATAATATATGTAATGGGTTAGGATAATATGAGAACTCACCAAAGTTGTGAGAACTAGAATACTCTTGTGGACCATTGATCTTGATGATCTAATGGTTGAGATCAAAAGATGTGAGTTTTGTCTTTACTTGATTAATAAGTATTTTTTTTTAATATGTTAAAGTACAATTAGAGGCATTTAGATAAAACCCATGAGAGAGAAGATTTAATATAATATTATGTTATTTTTTATTTCATTATTAAAAACAATAATATTTATTAAACTTTATATTATTGTTTTAATTAAAATAATATGATATCATTTAATTTTTTTAAACTTTATTTTATTTTTTTAATTAATTTGATTTTTTAAAACAAAAAACCAAATTGAACAATCTGTCATATCACTCTCGTTTTTACACTGGTGCAATTATTTACACCAGTGTAAATCTGCCATACACAAACTTTTACAACATTTACGCTGGTGTAAAAAAACAACGAAAACATATAACGAGGATGATTTAGGGGCTGTTTGGTTGATTAAGTGTTGAATCATTAAGAGGTCTGAATGGTTAAGAGGTCTGAATGGTTAAGCGCTGAATCATTAAGTTGGACCTCTTAATAGTTACTTTTCTTATCCCACGTTGGTAGGGGAGCCTCATTAAGGTTCAGCCTAGTTCAGTGCTTAATGGTTCAGCAACATTTCAAATCTTAATGATTCAGACTTAACCATTCCATTAAGAAGCTGAAACAAACACACTCAATGCTAAATCATTCAGCGCTGAATGGTTAAGAGCCTCATTAAGAGGCTACCAAAAAGCCCCTTACACTAGTGTAAAATCTACCATACACAAACTTCTACAAAAATACACTAGTGTAAAAAAACAAACTAGATGATGGTGTGCTTTACATTCATATTTACACTGGTGTAACTGATGTTTTACACCAGTGTTTTCTTACATCAAAACGACTATACATTCATATTTACACTGGTGTAAACTAATGTTTACACCAGCGTTTTCTTACATCAAAACGTCTATACATTCATATTTACGCTGGTGTAAACTGATGTTTACACTAGTGTTTTCTTACAAGATACTACACCATTCATCGTCGTCTCCACAACATCGGCTCCTTAAACGCAAAACATCATCTTCTTCGCAGCATCATCTCCTGACAAAAACCCCCAAAAATTTCAACGTAAAAAACCTATCTTTTCACCCTAACATCACTAACAATAATAATAATAATAATAATAATAATAATAATAATAAATAATGTAATAACGGAATAATAATAATAATAATAATAATAATAATAATAACAACAACAATAATAATAACAAATAATATCAGAAAATAATAATAATAATAATAATAATAATAATAGAAATAGAAATAATAATAAAACATACAGTGTCCCGTCGTCTTCACCGGTCGTCTTCATCATCAACGCCGTCGTCCCCGTCGTCGTCAACCCCCCCCCCCTGTTCAGATCTGTTCTTAATCAAACCCACCATTGTCATCTTCATCAAAACTGAAAACCCCCCTCCTCAGCCATCACTCAGCCTGAAAACCCCTCTCCTCTGCCATCCCCGGTCGTCCTCCGCCGTCCTTAGCCTCAAACCACTACCACGTCTTCCTGTTTTCAGATGAGAGAGGGAGAGAGAGAGAGGGGGGGCCAGAGAGATAGAGAGAGATGTCTGTGTGTATGTGAGAGAGAGAGAGAGGGGGTCACGAGAGAAAGAGAAAGAAGAGAGATGTCTGATTATTATTATTATTATTATTATTATTATTATTATTATTATTATTATTATTATTTAACCGGCAACTTGGTGACGGTGGGGTGGGGTGTTATTATTACTAAAATGCCCACAATTGGATGTGTACAATGACTTTAATACTCCTAATTAAAAAAATACAAAAAAGTATAAAAGTTGTGATATGTCACTTTGTTGTTGGTCTAGAGAAGTTCTACAGTTCTCACAACTTTGGTGAGTTTTCATATTATCCCATTCCTATATGTAATATATCCATCTATATTGTTATCTTGTGCTAAAAAACACTGAAAATTGGCATATGCTATATTTGTTATTTATGCATTTGAGTGTTTTTATATGTGTTTAGATATTTCATGCATATACATTTTAATTATGTATATATACATACTTGATAATGCTAAATGTAATTACTTAATAGTTACCCAATAGATGCCCGGCGGATTTTGGTCGAGTATACCCAACATGTAACTTTTTAAAATTAACGGGTTTACCCGAAACCCGCGGGTATACCCGATACCTGATACAAACCCGACGGATTTAGAACAAGCATACCTATTCGGGTACGAGGTTGTGATTTCCTAAATCCGTCTCAAACCCAACCTATTGCCATCCTTATTAATGGAATATTACTGAATATAACTTTTGTATATTAGGATAATATTTTTGTATTTATGATAATGATTGTAACATTCTGTATATACACCTTAGCTACTTTTTGGGAATAAATGTTACTCGTACAAGTGACAAAATGTTTCTTTCTCAACATTTGTATGCGTTGGATATTATCAGTCGTGCAGGTATGGAAACATGCAACCCCGTGGCCACTCCCGTTGACACAAAACCCAAACTCGACACCATGTCTAGTGCATCGTTTGATAATCCCACCTTATACAGAAGTTTAGTCGGTGCCCTAAAGTATCTAGCCTTCACCAAACCCGATATCAGTTATGCGGTCGAACAGGTTTGTATGCATATGCATGATCCGAAATTGGATAACTGGAATGCCCTCAAAAGAATAATTCGATGCATTCAGGGTACATCACACTTTGGTCTTGCGCTCAGTTCTTGTGCGGATTTTTCTCTACGGGCTTTTACAAATGCTGGTTGGGCTAGTTGCCCAGACACGCGCATGTCCACTTCTGAGTTATTGTGTTTACATGGGCCCGAATCTTTTGTCTTGGTCTTCTAAACGCCAGTCCACCATCTCTCGCTCTAGTGCCGAAGCAGAGTACCGTGCAGTTGCAAATGTTGTTGCAGAAGTTTGCTGGCTTCGAAATCTTCTACTTGAGCTGCGTCGCCTTTTGTAGACAGCGACTCTTGTCTGTTGTGACAACATTAGTGCTATCTACCTCTTAGGTAACCCGGTTCAGCACCAGCGTACCAAGCATATTGAATTGGACATTCACTTCGTTCGAGAACATGTTCAACGCGACAATATTCGTGTGCTTCATACTCCTACGCGCTTTCAGATAGCTGACATCTTTACTAGAGGCCTTCCAAGAATTCGGTTTGATGATTTTCGTTCCAGTCTCAACATTCGGCCACCTCTTGCTTCGACTGCGGGTGTGTAATGGAATATTATGAATATACCTTTTGTATATTAGGATAGTATTTTTGTATTTATGATAATGATTGTAACATCTATTATATAATTGAAAGCCTCAAATCTTACATGGCACTCATATAGTCATTATCCCTTTTGAGAGTGTCATGTAGGATGTCATGTGGCATTAAATAATTTTAGAAAAAAAAAGTTTAAAAACAAAAATGAATTTTTCTCTCTCATGTTTCCACTATAAATTTTAAACGTTAATATCTTTTATCCACGAGATTTTTTAAAGAAAAAATTACACCAAATTAACTAGCGTTTTATTATCTTTCCAACGAGTACCATAGTGCTATATAAAAAACGGAGAAAAAAAACGACTGTTTTTTTTGTGTGGTATTGTTCATACAGGAAAAAAAAAACAGTGTTCAGGTAGTTCATTAATCATGTATGGGCAAGTCACTAATTATGTTCAAACATGTAAATCTGAATTCTATTTTCAACCAAAGTCGAATAGGTTAATAGAGTTATACATTGTTTTAGGTTAGGTATCAATATTAGTATGTTAGAGTTGTATATTTGTTTAGTCTTTAGGATAGGTGTTAATATTAGAGTTACATTGGAGTTCTACATTGTTTTATGTTAGGTGTTGGCATTGGAGTTGTATGGACTGTTTGGTTGATTAAGTGTTGAATCATTAAGATGATCTGAATGGTTAAGAGGCTCTGATAGGTTAAGAGCACCATTCCATTCTGATGCTGAAACAAACAGTCTGAATGCTGAATGATTCAGAACTGAATGGTTAAGAGGCTACCAAACAGCCCGTACATTGTTTTAGGTTAGATATTAATATTAGAGTTATACATCAGTCAATTTCATATGTAAAATTAATGTGGCATATTAGATTTCTCAATTCCGAGACGCTCCCAAAATATAATGTCTGTTTGGTATGGCGTAATGGAATGGATGAGGGAATGGAATGGACGAGGGAATGGAATGGACGAGGTAATGGAATGGATGAGGGAATGGAATGGAATGGAGAATTACCATTTCATGTCTTGTTTTGTTTACATGTGGGAATGAAACAAAACATTACTTTATGTTGTTGGATAGTTAGGAAAATATGAAGGAATAAAATCGGTGGTGAGTGGTGGTCAGTGGCGGTGATGGTGGGTGGTGATATGTGGCGGTAGCGGTGGTGGTGGGTGGCAGCGGCAGTGGTGGTGACGGTGGAAGGTGGAGGTGGATGGCCGTGATGGTGGGTGGGCGATGATGGTGAGTAGTGGCGGGTGGTGGGTAGTGGTTGGTGGCAGTGATGGTATGTGGCGGAAGCGTGGTGGTGGGTGGTGGCGAAGATGGCGATGGGTGGAGATGGACGGCGGTGATGGTACGTGGCGGCGGTTGTAGGTGGGTGAAGGTAGTGGGTGGGTGGTGGTTGATGGCGGCGACGACAGTGATGGGTGGTGACGGCGAGGGTAGGCGACGGTGGTCGGTGGTGGGCGACGGGGGTCGATGGTGGGCGACGGTGGTGGTCGGCGGTGGGTGGTGTTGGATGGCGGCGGTGAGTGGATACGGTGGTGGGTGGGTGAAGGTAATGGGTGGCAGCAACGGCGGTGGTGGGTGGTGACGACGGTGGTGGGTGGTGGCGGCAACGGTGGTGGGTGGTGACGATGGTGTTGGGTGGTGGTGGTTGATGGGTTATGGTGTTGTTAGTGAAGGGTGAATGAGGGATGGAATGAAAAAAAACATGGGGGTTGGATGGAATGCTTTTGAGGGAATGGAATGCCTTGTGGAATGGATGATTCCATTCCTTTAACCAACCAAACAGACTATTTTTCATTACCTCGTAATTGTCCATTCCATTCCCCCTTCCATTCCATCATACCAAACGCTACCCTAGTTTTGTATATATATCCTTGAGGAATGAATGAGAAGGCAACCGTTCAATCATAATATTCAACACTTATAAATGAATACGTTTGTAAAATGTTATTTATCAAGTTGTTTGTGGATAGGTAAATATTAGCTTTTTAAAACTCGAATCAAGACAAGGTTAAAGTGAAGCTCATTTGATTGTGAACGAGAGTTTTATATACTGGACTAATAAGAGTTTTATATACTGGACTTATTAGTCCATGAGACTAAGCGGATAAAAAAATGTGGGTTGCCGATGTGTGTTTATGTAAAAATGTATCAAGCTTCAAACGTATTTGAAATCATGTATAACATTATATTTTAAGTGTTATAAAACCAAAGCTTCAAAAAACTTTGATGACTTGCACATTATCACGTCCAACTCGGTATTGAACAAAAATTATGCCGATACTTATCGTAAGTAAAAATAAGCATGTCGCAGCATATGTTCGGAATTTTATAAATAAGCATATTATAAACATTATAAGGGAAAAACATATTTATGACTAAGACATGTGTCAAAATCTGGTTGGTCCAAAAAATTATGAAAAAAAAAAACGATTAGAAAGATATAGTGTTGCTAATGATCTCGAGCCAAGTTGGTTTGAGGTAGGTGGGTTTTCCCTTAGGGGTTTCCATCCTGGGGGCAGGTCACAGGTTCGATCCATGCACACCACAAAAAAAATTCTCCGTGACGGTTTGAGCTTAGGCAAGAAGGACACCGATGTGTGGGTGGGGATTCAAACTTGGGACTGCTAGGTTAGAATTGTACAAGAATTTTCACTAAACTAAGCCTTTCAAATAAAAAGAAAGTTATAGTGTTAAAATGGTAAGTGTGTAGTGTACTCATTGAGGGCATATATTTTAACTTCATGGAGGTTTATTGTAACTTTTTAACTAGATGATAGGTTAACTACCATTCATACCGATCACCATTTAAAAAATATGTGTTAATTTCACTACATATACTTCGGATGCATGTTCTAATGAATTGTGAAAATAGAGTATACACATGAAACTACTCCACAATTTGTGGGACTGGTTGTAAATCTGACAGTAATTATGATGATTTAAGAAATTAATTAGATGAATCCAAAAAGTGCCTGTGGCCTATAAGTACCAAGCAATTGTAACTTTATTAGAACGTGTGTTGTAGGCGAACCAGCCTCTCCTCTCTATGAGGTTACGTGATGGTTGGAACAAAGACACATTTGGTTGTGAATTCAAATGTGGCTGATAAAAATAAATAATGGCACCAATCAATAGTTCAAGTAACACACTTTCATAATCCATTTTCTCTTCGGAAAATTCCATTCAACTATTGATGCCAAATCAAAAATGGTGAAGGAGGCCATGTAGGCTGTTAACATACTTGCACACCGCGCTGCCGTGTTATTGAAGGATGTTAACGGGTCTTCGTCGACACTTTAACGGACGTTAATGAAGAAAGTATGACGTTTTTACGAGGTCAATTGGAACATTGGGGGGGGGGGGGGGCGGGCTTAGGATTGGGTTTGAATAAAAAAATATCAATAATTTACTATAAATACAAATACTAACCTTTTAAAAGTTATACATCCATCTACACCAAAAGTATAATCCCAACAACCCTTCTAATCTTTTCAATCCAAGGTTCTTTTACCAAAGCTATGTGTATCATTCTACACTAGAAAGCCAAGACTCACCAAACTTGGAATATGATTTTGGTTTTGGTTTTGATTTTAGTTCGATATCAGAGACACAGTTTTTTTCCAACAAACAACCTCCACCACAAACCGAACCGGAATCATCCTCCAAAAGTACTATACCTAAATCCGAAAAAGTTGTCGTAGACGAAAATTTGGGCCATAAAATTGACCGTCTAATATTGTTTAGTGAAGACGAACGCATCACCAACGAACTTGCTTTTCTCAAAGAGACTAAATTGGGTTACCGAAGGAAGAGTACTTTTCAATCAAAGGAAACACAAATTCGTGAACGCCTCCGCAAAACTTCTTTCTATAAGTCTTTTTTTACTTTGTTTTTACGTGTTTTTTCTTAATTTTAATGGCTCTTTTAATTTTAGTTTTCATAATTTTATTTTAATATTAATGTAGTTCTGTTTACTTACATTTAAAAATATAGATTAAAATAAAAAATAGAAAAATGATTGTAGGGTAGTTCTTCCACAACACCCAGTTATTGAAGAGTTCAATTATAGGCATTCAGCCCGCAGGGTACTGAGTTGACAATACTTTTTGCAAAAAAACTAAACGCCTTAGTTATTCCACAACACATTGTCTTATCAGATTAAGGGTTTTAGTTGACAAAACATGTAGTTTCTTTCCACTAAAAAATCTTTCATAGCAACATGTAGTCTATGTACGAAATCTAAGAAAATTTTTAAGTTAAATTAATGCGAATGTAAGCAGGGCTGTAAATTTAGGTATTGAACAAAAATATAACGTATTCACAAACTGTTTATGAACAGTTGCCAAAAGAGATTTTTTGTTCGTGTTCGTTTGTTAAGGAAATGAACGTGTCCGTGTTCGTTTGTATTTGTGTTTGTTTAGGTATTGGGCAAAAACAGACACAACCGAACACAAACATGCGTTCATGAACAAAAACAAGCACAAACAGACACATATTAAATTTCGAACAAAATCAACATTTTTCATCACAAACATTATCTGCCAAATAATACTAATTCAATTATCCAAACTTACAGGACATATATAATCTTGATCACATGAAGTAATATTAATATGTAATATTACTAATATATATATTAAATAATCTATTACTGAAAATTTTGAAATACTTAAATTAAAAATAAAAAGGGAATTTTTTGGAACAAAAAGATGCCCGGCTGGGGATTGTCCAGGCCAGGCCAAAAGGGCGTTAAAAACCCTAATGAACTATCAAACACAAACAAACATAAACGAACACGTTATCGAACGTTCACGAACAATAATGCACGAACGTGACCTGTGTTCATGTTCGTTTGTTTAATTAAACAAACATAATTTCTTGTTTGTGTTCGTTCATTTATTAAACGAACGAACACAAACGAATTTCCCGCCGAACAGTTTACAAGCTGTTCGTTGAACGTTTGGTTCGATTACGGCTCTAAATGTACGAGTTAATTAGTTCCAAAATAAAACTACAATGAATGCGTGAATTTTATTTATGATATTTTGGCATTTAAAGGTAAGTTAATATAATATTCATCCTGTTGTATCAACTTAAATAACTTGTGATTTTTGATATACCTACACTGGTATGTTTATTGAACAAACAAAATGTTAGAAGTTTATTAAACTTAAAAGAAAGTGAATGAATAAACAATAGAGAAAAGTCGTGAAATGACTAAAATCTGTAAACCTCATCCAAATTCTGTCCAGGAACCGACAGACTACTACCGGTCCTACCATTACCCACTTCAAGCAAAAATGGTCCAACCAATACCCCACCAAACCAGCCTCCAAGCTCTGGTGTTCAATCCGTGAGGTTGACATCATCCATCGGCTTGCCGCTTAGTGAGTCCGATTTATCTCTCACATGTTGGGCCTGGGACGGTTTGGCATGGGCCGGTTAGCGTGTCCGAAACAACACCTTTAGCACCCTTACCAAATACCACCAAACCGGTTGAAAGACCTATTCTCGGTCTAACCCGACACGCTCCATTTTAACCACGCTTATATATGATTACGGTAAACAGGTATTGAAGTCATGAAAAACATGTAACAAGCACAATGTGTCTTCCTTTTAATATTGTTTGGGACGATAGGAAACATTTTTTTGTTTCGATTTCGATAATTAAAGAGATATGATTGTTTAAACTTTAAAGTTGCATATGCATTATTGCATATCAAATCAACCACGGGCGCAAATTATGTCATACAACATTGATTATCTTATTAATTAACTACGTTACTTTAAAGGTGGGTTCAAAATCAAAAGGCTACAAAATATCATCTTAATGTATCACCAAGGATGATGACAAAAAAAAAAAAAATGAATCAACATCAAATGTGATAAGTCTAACCTAGTTTAATTTAAACGAATAATCTAATAGTTATAGAAAACAATCAAAACATAGTCTTTGTGATCACATGGCGTATATTCAAACATGGAACATTGAGTGGACGAAGCTGAGGTATAAAGAAACATCTTCAATTATATAAGATGAACAAACGAGTGAAGGACTTGTACTTCAATTATCTAATCAATCAACTTGAATTAGTATATGCAATATAATGGTGTATCTTGGTCGAATCTATGTGATATCTATGGCGAATTTTGAGATTTCCAAGAGTAGAGTCTAGATCCCCAAAGTCACATTAAACCAACTTAATAGCATAGCACCAGTGTTGTAGAACTCGCTAGACGCTAGTCGCCGGTAGGGTACCGACTAGGGATTATCATCCAATTTTAAGGTAATAATTGTTTTATTGTTTTATTTGATCGATTTGCTCCAATTTTGACCGTTTGAATTAATTTTTTTTACCTAATTTTGAGTTTTTAGGTCGGACTAGGACCAATTTGGTCTGACTAATCGGTGATTAATCACGACAACGGTTAAATGAGTGATTAGCCCAAAATTAATCAGTAAAGTGATGACTAGCGATTAATCACCGATTAACGGTGATTAATCACGATTTTTACAACCTTATATAGCACATCAAAGTAGAACATTTCACCATAATATTAATTTTGATATTAGACGATTAATGTGAATAAGACATTTGTAAAATACATCAATCAATCGCATCAAATTATGATACGTGTGACTAGTTGTTATCATGTATTATCAGTTGTAATCGCATATTTCATTGTTACGTGTAAGTTTAGTTAGTTTGTATTATAACCTAACTAGGAGTGTTAGGAGTGACATATCTAGATCAAAACTTCAGGGTAACGTTCAAAAAAATTTCTACCGTGCTTTCAATCAATTGATGAAACCGTGGATTAGTAGTTTGTTGTGATGGGGTGGTGCGTGGTGGACTATGGTTGGAGGTGGGACTGCTGAGGTGGCCGGAGTGCCGAAATGTATGTTTACTTCCTATTATTAACGTAGGGTCAAGTTATTCTACACAGTGTAACAAAAATGAGAAGGGTGAGAATGATACAAAAAACACAATAGATCATAAAATATGACATAATGAGCCATAAAATATAACACAGTGCCGAAAAAATATAACACAATGCTGAAGAAAAAAGACACAATGAATTGAAAAAATGACACAATGATGAAAATAAGAAAAAGACGCAATGCTATATAAAAGACACAATGATATAACGTATATCTAAAAACTACATGCTAAAACCCCAAAAAACGAAGACCTAAAAACTAACATCGTAAGGTTCGATGAGACAGTTCCAATACGCTTGAATGAGTTCAATCGGAGTCCGTTTGATACCTTCATACGACTTCCTATTTTTCTTTCACTGTGTATTTGATCCTAACCATAGTTACCAAATTCGCTCATATAGCCGCGAATTCTGTATTGGTACTCGATGTACCGAATCGGAATACGCTAGCGTACCAAACGCCACAGAATTTGCGAACCAGTGTGCTGGAACAGTGATTCTATTCGGTCAAAAATCGGACTAAATCGTTCAATTGAAACTACTTCTTATCTGTTATATGGCGCCGCCTGTGATTATATACTCCATGATTTCGAGCTGAAATCTTATTTTAGGCAAATTTTGGCTAGGGTTTTGTGTTTCTACGGTTGCTGCATCATGGAAGAAGGAGATGGGGGAGAAGTACGGTGATTTATGAATGGTGAAGGCTAGAGAGAATTAGGGTTTTATTAAGTTTGGACTTTTTAACATTTAACCCCTTCATTCTTATTGGTTTATATTTTGTCCCTAAAGTTCTAAATTTATGAAAAAGTATAAAATATTACATTATATATAATTATCTTTGAAAATTATGCATAAAAATTATGATCTGATTAGTTTTAGATTAATGAATTCGGTAATTTCTATTTTAATATGGGTATATCGAATCGGACTCTATGGTACACCGTACCGGTTCGTACCGAAATGAGCCTACCCCCTTCGTACCGAATACGTCCCCTCTAGCGAATTGTGTACCCGAACCGCGTATCCGTACCGAAGCGAACCACGAATTAAGTAACTATGATCCTAACCCTATTAACGTAACAAAAAATATCATTTTCTCATACCTCTAAATGAAACACATCATATTAATATAGGTTATATTCAACTAATAAACAGTGCCGGCCTGGAGGTGGGCGAGCGCACCCCGACCGAGGCACGTTGTTTCGAGGGGCTAAGTTTTATATATATATATATATACATATATATATATATATAGTTATATATATGTTTAAATTTTAAAAAGAAAATTATCATGCCTAGAACAATCACAGTGAGGAGGCAAGAATGAAATAACATGGTGGAATTTTTTTCACGACCAACTATGCTGATGGCGAGTAACGAAGTGACTTGCAGAGATACAAAAGAGAAGAAGATTAAAAAAGTAATAAAATATATGTTATAGATTAATGTGAACTTTAAAGTCAAGTTGTGTGAGACAACCTAAACCTCTTAACAAACGGTAATTAAATTTTGTTTGATTTTCACTATTTTCTATTTCGTTTTAGCCAAGCAATGAATGGTTAAAAGCCAATTATACATTTTGAAAATAATTATATAATTCTCAATCATAAGTGTGTAAATAATATGTAAGAAAAATGAAAATAAGTTTAAAATTTATTTTACATTTTGATTAACTAACAAGCTTATCGGATTAAGTTTCAAAATTTGTTTAGGTTTTCTATTCCATAGTTTCTTTATGTATAAGTTATTTTATTACTACTTCATCACTTTAATTATTATTTTGGTGTTGAGAGTTTTTAAATCATGAATCATCGAATAGATATTACGGTATGTCATTCTAATATTATATTTTTGCTATGTTTATTGCTATAACGTTAATCGTCATATAAAAAAAATTCTTTCCGATATTTTGTTGGTGACTAAGGGCCTTTTTTCCGACTCAGCCGAGACACTTAAATTCTCGGGACCGACTTTGCTAATAAAGTGTATGCATATTCATTAAACAATATTTTTTACATTGCTCAAGTATAACTAATCTTTTTTTTATCACTGCATTCATCGAGATATCTAGATTAGACGTCACGGAAACCATACGGGAAAAAAAAGACGAGCTATTTCAATTTTTTTTTTGATTTTTTTTATGGCCAACAAATATTTATGCCCAACTACCCAGGGGAGTCCCCACATTATGGACCGACCCCCACGACCAACCCAATGGAGGGCTCATTCAATTCTCGAAACCGGGGAAAACCCCCACACTATGTACCTCGGGCGGCTGGGCTAGTCAGGCCCGCCCATGCAGTTCTCGAAACCGGGGAAAACCCAACCCATCACCCGCCCGTAGGCACGACGGTGAATGATTGATAAAACCCAGGCGAGATCAGGACTCAAACTCATGACCATAGGCCATGAGTCATCCATCATTTCTCATTATGTCCTTTGTGGGAATCGAACCCGAGACCTCAAAGAGGGATCCCTGGTCCATCACCAACTGAGCTGCTACCCGTGAAGGACAATTTAAAAAAAAATGAAAATAATCATGTAAACTTTACGAAATATAAGAGGGTGTTTGAGATTGGTTTTTCAAAACAGCTTCTGCGTTTTGAAAAAGCAGGGGTGGAGCTGCTTTTAGATTATTGCGTCGCAATAATCTAAAAATTCATTTCAAAACGCAAATCCAAACAGGCAAACACCCCCTAAATTAGCTATAATAATGTATGCTATTATTTTTCGTACACTTTCCTGATATGATGATCAAGTGTGGTAATGTAGGCTATGGATAAAGAATGGTTTGAGTTTAAAATTGTTTCCAAAATGAAAGAGGGTTGTAGAAAGAAAAAGCAAGAAACTCACGTAATTTGAGGGACGGTTTGTGTTTGAGTTAAATGCTAAAATCATTCCTGAGATTTGACCAGTTTTGTTTGATTTATCCAAAAAAGTTTTTTCTTGTAATTGGACTCTTAATGTGATGCTTGATGAAGAATTATCTCTTAATATTATTAAAACGCGAATAGTATAATTATTTAATTTAATATCTTTATATAATTTAAATTTTTTAACTAAATTAATAGATAATCCAATGTATTAAAAATATAGACAACCTTGTCAAATATAGATTAATGTGTGGCAGCAATGGCGGCGGAGATAATTTAATTTAGTATATTTTTATAACTTATAAACTTTATGTATTAATAATATTAATAGGTAATTTAATTTCAATATATTACAAAAATTACCCTTGTAATCAAATGGAGTTAGTTATAAGAATATCTAGTTATTATAGGCATTTTAGTCATTTATCAAAACTTAACTAAAAAAACTAATGGAGTTGGCGTTAGTACCCTAACATGTTACAAAACTAATATCATCAATCCTTAACAAGTTAAAAAAAATAAGTTAGTACTAAAAAATGTAACTTTCTATAAACTATAAGGATTATCTGTGAAGTTACCTCTTTTTCAAACATCCACTAACACACTAATTTAGTAAATACTTGGAAGAACAATTACTAGGTTACATATATCATTACACACTAGCAGGGAACCCGCGCGTTGCGCCGGAGTCGATAATACAGTGCGAAAACATAATTCAAACCTTAAAACGATTAAAAGAATCAATATGTAAGGTGTATGTTTGTGTGTGTGTAAGCAGTGGCGGATATAGACTAAAACTTTAGGGGTAACGTTTTAATTTTTTTACCATACTAAGCACTTTCATACAATGTAAACGAAACAAAAATAAAAACATGATAATAAATAATGTTCCATTTTTTTTACCATACTTTCATAAGCAATATACTTTTTCTTGTTTAGTTCTATATTCTAAACAATGATTTATCAAAACAGTTTGCATCAACACGTCAACGGCCGTTAGGATAATTTGTCCATTTAAATTATAACCTTGTGGTTGAAAAGCCTTTTTAACAAGATACAATCTTCTTATGTCGTCTATCCGATTAAGGTGATAATTATTAATGAATGGGTGATCAAGTTGTCGGTTGAAAAGCCTTTTTAACAAGATACAATCTTCTTATGTCGTCTATCGATTAGGGTGATAATTATTAATGAATGGGTGATCAAGTTCTCGGTTACTTCTTTTTTTCCTCACTCTTGATTCTTTTATCTTATTTTTACCTGTTCAAAACTAGGGGTGCAAACGAGCCAAGCTCGAGCTTAGTCATTGGTAGTGTCTCAAGTTCGAGATCAGCTAGTTTATTATTTATTACATAATATATTAAATATAAATAATATAAATAATAGACTCGTTTAGGCTCGCGGGCTCGATAGGTGAAAAGCTCGTCCCGTTGGTAGTTTCTCAAGCTCGAGCTCGAATCGTGTAATATTTACTAGTTAATATATTAAATAAAAATAATATAAATAATAAACTTGTTTAGGCTCGCGAGCTTGATAAGTGAAAAGCTCGGTTCAACTCATTTATTAAACAACTTTAAATTAAGGGTAAATAATCTAAAATATTAATAAAATAATATAATAAGCCTGACGAGCTTCACATGCCAGGCTCGAAAAATAAATGAGCTTTGTTTTAAGTAGGCCTGTAAACGAACCGAACGAACACGAACACAGGCGTGTTCGTGTTTGTTCATTTAACTTTAACCGAACACGAACACGAACACATAATCGAACACATTTTTTGTGTTCGTGTTCGTTCATTAAGAAATTTATCGTGTTCGTGTTCGTGTTCGTTTATGTTCGTTCATTTAAACCTAAACGAACAGTTCATGAACATAAACGAACACAAATGATCAATATAAACGAACACAAACTAAAACAAGTTAATAGTGATTCATGAACATAATTGAACGTTAAGGTTAGGGTGGAGAGCGGCTGTGAAAGGTGGAGCTGTGAAGTGTGGAGAGCGGCTGATAAGTGATATGTTTAGAATGTTAGGATTAGGGTTAAGTTTTTAGAACATATGAATTAAGGTTACTTAACAAAAGGAAATAAATAATAAAAAAAAGTTAAGTTTAATTAAGCGAACATAAACGAACATAAATGAACGTTCATGAACATAAATGAACGAACACAACGTGTGTTCATGTTCGTTCGTTTAATTAAACGAACAAAAAATTGTGTTCGTGTTCGTTCATTTATTTAAATAAACGAACATAAACGACTTCCCGCCGAAAAGTTCACGAACAGTTCATGAACGTTCGGTTCGTTTACAGGCCTAGTTTTAAGCTCAAGCTTAATAAGGTTCGGCTCGTTTCAAACTTTTTATTAAGCCAATCTCGACTAGCTTGCGAGTTTTTGTGGCTCGTTTACACTTCTATTCATTAATTTAGCCATGGTCAATAGCTTGTATATTTTAATCAATAAATTACAAATGGAATGGGTTATGGCCTATAAGTTCCTATTGATTTTTATGGACATGCTTATATTAAAAACTTTGAGGGCGTGTTGGGTTTTAAAAAAATTGAGAGGTAACGTTACATAATTTTCAGGGGTAACGTATTACAAAAAACATAAAAATATGTAAAAATTTACACTACGCAGAAAAAGTTTAGGGGTAACAGACGCCACCCCTCATTATATGATATATCTGCCCCTGTGTGTAAGCACATGTGCTTCATAGTGGGGTAATTTTTTTAAACTATACAATAAGACATCATAGCATGCTACGTTCTATATACCTTATGTAATTTGACGTACATGCCGGTAAAAAAATGGAAGTAGCGGTTTGACTCATTAGCAACTATTAATCTATTATTATACTAATAGTCCCACTCAATATGTTGAAAGTGCCAAATTTAGAGAGATTGCCGAGGAGAAGAAAGCTTTATAAAATCCACATTAGCAGCCTGCAAAGAAGCATACCCATAACTTTTTCCACATGATAAAAGCAATGCAATAAAACTGCAAATCAAGTGCACCATAAATTTCTATTAGTGGCATCGAAAAGTGAAATTGGAAGTTAGATTAGTTGAAAATATTCCACATAAGACCTCCCAACCTGAGAACTTTATAGACGTGCACAGATCGGGTTTTTTTTCTAGGAACCGAACTAGTTCCAAACCGGTTCGTATCTGAACGGTTTCGGTCGGCCCGGTTTCGATTTTGGTTCGGTTTGGGTTCGTGAACCAATTCATGCACACGCTTTTTTTTATGAAAAGACATCACAATTTTTTTTTTTTTTACATAAAGTTCGACTTTTATTGATTTTTACAATCTTTTTAAGGTGTATAGGTATATATTTTGTTATATAATTTTATTATATATAACTTTTTTTTATGTAAAATAGCAATTTTTTTTTAATAAAATTTAGTAATTACTTAATTTTGTTTGATACCCTTCTCAAATGCTTTATAATCACATAAGCAAGGTTTGAAGATGCGAGATGCATTGCTGACGAGCTAGCACCGTAATGAGGTAATTGGTGGCAAATGAGCCTATCGTGTGGTTCAGTATGAGGTAATGATAAGTAACTTATTGATGTGGGGCCGGACGGTCTACTTTGGCATAAATAACTTTTTATCCATGATTTAAATCTATACTACATTATAAAGGATGAGGCATGGGGCAAATATGTCCAACTTGTCCAAAGTTAAGATGGTATACCAAGGGTTTCTTTACAATTTTCTAAATTTTACCACTTTTCTTCCCTAAATGCCCATGGGGTAACTTTATTTTATTAAATTATCAAAATTTCACAATCAAGTTATCCTTCATTATTTTTGTATCTATATTGAATTATTATATTTCCTATGGGATAACTTTATTTCATTAAATTATCAAAAATTCACAATCAATTTATCCTTCATTATTTTTGTATTTACCTTTGTGATACACCCTTGTTTATACTCCCAACTCACTTGAAAAATGCTTAGTTAATAATTATTGTATGTACATGTCTTAGGATCAATTATATGCAAATTAATAAGAAGCACACGGAATTTGTAGGTTACTATACAGAAGTCCGGTTGAGTTCACGTCTTCTTTCACTACAATAATTTGCTTTTACTCCTGAACCCTATGATTTAAATATGTTAGTATGAGTTGTTTGTTCTAGCACTTGAAACATGACTCCAAATGAAACAAAGCAAACAAAATGTTAGCGATGCTGATGCTTTTGATTCTCTCATCTAATACAACATTATGATATTTAGGTGTTTGTTTCTTCTGCAAGAAAAGGTCTGCAGTCTGTGGACCACATCTGCAGGAGAAGAGGTGGACCAAAGGTCTGCGGTCTGCAAGCAAGAAGAAGACTGTTTGTTTGTTAACGTCTGCAGGCTGCTGAAATAAACTGAAATTTAAATAAACTGTTTTTACAGCATTCTGGTGGTAGAAGGTGGTGGACGTGGTGGTGGTGATGGTGGTGGTGGACCATGTGGTAGACCATGGTGGTGGTGGGTGGTGGTGGACGGTGGTGGTGGTGGACCGTGGTGATGGTGGATCGTGGTGGTGGTGGACCGTGGTGGGTGGTGGTGGTGGACGTGGTGGTGGATGGTGGTGATGGTGGACGGTGGGGGGGGTGGTGGTGGTGGACGGGGTGGTGGACCATGGTGGCGGTGTGGTGGATCGTGGTAGTGGTGACCGGTGGTGGGTGGGTGGTGGTGGACGGTGGTGGGTGGTGGTGGTGGTGGACGGTGGTGCTGGGGGTGGTGGTGGTGGTGGCGCGGCGCAGACAAAAGAGGTCAGAAGTGCTTCTGAGCAAAAAAACAAACAACCTCTTAGGTTTTTGCCGGCAAGTTACGCAAAAAAGAATAGAAAATGAGCACATTTTGTTTCAACAAGTATTCGTAGAAAGAAAAGAAAAGAAATGTGCACCACTATTTACAACTGATTGCAGTTCACTACAAAAACCCATGTACTCATAATGAAATAAAGTTACCTCATAGGAAGATGTAATAATTCAATATAGATACAAAAATAATGAAGGATAACTTGATTGTGAATTTTGATAATTTAATGAATTAAGTTACCCCATGTGAATTTAAGGAATAAAATTGGTAAAATATAGAAAATTGTAAAGAAAAATTCTTGGTATACCATCTTAACTGTGAACAATTTGGACATATTTGGCCATGTA